>AWWV01012757.1:0-15538 GCA_001974805.1 Corchorus capsularis
CTCAATTTTCTAAAAAAAACTAAAGTTTATTAAATTTGTTCAAAGTTAAACTAAATTACTAAATTAATTTAAATCTAGCATTTTACTTTTTTCCGTATCAACTTATTTGAAACTAAATTAGTCAATGTTTAGCTTTCCTTCATCTTAATAAAGTAAATCAGAATTCCCAATTATTGACAAGCGAAAGTCTAATTGACTCTCTAAATTGCTTAAACTTAATTAAACTAACACCTAAAATAATTATAAGAAAAACAATTGGACCCTAAATTGCATTAAATTCGGACTAATAATGACCTATTTGAACACTCTGTGAACCATCAGTTTTTATGTGGACCAAAAACATATAACATAACCTAATTAAATCGAAATTGAGGGGTAAATTAAAAGGATTTAGAAGTTTACCCTTTGAAGCTTTAAATTCCCCACAAAAACACCTGAGCCATACCCTACTGCTTCTTTCCTCCTCTCTCTGCTTCACTTCGCGTTTTCCTCTCTCTCTCTCTCTCTCCTTAAGCACGATTTCCTCACAATCTCTCTCTCAAACCCGACGCTGCACAAGGCTTCATCACCATCGATTCACCACAGCGACCACCAGAAACGCCTCCACTACTTCCCTTTGTCCTTTCGCCCTCAATCCCGACCAACAAAAATCTGGAAAAACGTCTTAAACACTAAAGAACTTCAAACCCTAATTTCAGCGCCGCCGTTACTGCCACTTCCTGGGAATCACAGCGCCGTTCGTTTGATTCCCCTTTAAACCGAGCTCTCCTTCATCTTCTTCCCTATTTTCCTTTCTCCTCACGAGCTTCTCTTTTCTCAAACCCTAACCCGCTGCAACTCCTTTGCCTGCCATGGCGTTCTCGGTTGGTTACAGCCCTTGTCGCTCCATAAAAGATGTCTCCTTTTGCTCTTGCTCCGCTGAAAACCGAGGGATTATTCGAATTCGACGTTGACTGTGGCTCTTGGAGTCGAGATTTGGGTTGGGATAGTCACTGACTGGGCACCAAACTACACCATTATACCTTACTCGATCTCAAATACGGCCTTCAAACCTCGAAAATACACCATCAACGCCATGAATCTAGGCTAATCCGAGACAAAACCTTAGCTCTCACAGACCCGCTACTTAGCCATCTTGAAACCCAGATTTTCGATCTCCTCTGTCCTTTTGTTTCCAAAGCCCGTTACCCAAATTCAAGATCGAACCTTCCCGTTACCGGATCTCCAAATCCTTCAACTTGCGAATCATATCTTCAAATCTCTAGGGAAATCCGACATTGGAAAGAGAAGAACATGGGCCAATCCGGAGCAACGACTCAATGAGGAAAAGGCTCTAAAGCATTCCCATGGTAAGGTTCTTAACTCTCTTCCTCTGTTTTTTCATTTTTTGCGTTTTGTATTTTTTATATATTTTTTTGTGTTTTTTGCTGCTAAAAGAAATCTATGAACTATTGACAGAAACTGTGAACCTCCTAAGTCCCATTTATTTTTCGATGAAACTAAAGAAACTGTTTTTGGGATTTTTCTGTTGGGTATTGTGAGCTACTGATATTAGGAGAACTCCCTGATGAACTATGAACCCTCAAGGACTTGAAGCTAACCCCCCCCCCCCCTTGATTTTCCCTGAACCAACATTAATAAACCCTAATTTTGCTATGAGCCCTGAACTACCCCTTCTATCCTTGCCAGGTTTCTCAGAATCCCTTTTTGTCTCCTCTGTAATTCCCATTTATGTTGAATTGCCTGCCCTTGGCTTGTTTCTTCTTGCTTTTGTCTGAACTTGGCATGTTTGCTAGGATGGCAGGGGGTAAGGGTGGTGGCCGGTTGGTATGGCAGTGCAAAGGGAGTCAGAGTGTTTGCTGGCAGAATGACACTGCCTTGTTCTTGTTTGTTCTGTCTGCCCTTGGCTGCTTTACCATTTATTTTCTGTTGCTTTCCTCCCCTGTGAGTGAGCTGGCTGATCCAGTGTAATTCTCTATATTATCTTTGTTTGCTTGCTTTGTTTTGTCTCTTAATAGCACTGGTGTGGGAAAAAGGGGGTATTGGTGGAGTGCATGACCTTGGGATGGACTGTGTGTGTGGGATTTGTGTGCAATATGGTTAAAAATGAACTGCAAGCATATTTAGAGATTATGCTACAATAGATGTGATGTTCTGAATTGTAAAAGGAGAATGAAATGCCCTGGACTACATGCTCTGTTTTTGTATTTTCAACGCCCATGAATTTAATGTGAAAATAAAATGCTAACGTATCTGTTATTGTTTCCCAATGGATTCATCGACATTTTAAGACTGAGACTGAATCTCACGTCTTTTGCTCGATATAGCCAATACCAATTCTTTTCCCCAAGCATGCATGCGCTTTTTATTCACCAATAGTGTACATGCTTTTAAATCTTGGGGAACATTTCTTGTGCTTCCTGTCTGTGTTTCATCTTGCAGGTCATGAAATCTCTTGAGGCCATTGGAAAGTCTTTATGCTTGCAAATGAACAAGGAGGGGAACGAACCTCAAACTAGAGGCAAAGAAATCCCTTGAATGGGCAAAGGCTATGTAACAATGTTTTTATCTTTGTAATGCAACTGAAATGCAACAATTTTATTCCTTATTTATTTATTCTTTGGAATTTGTAATATCTATTTTCTACCTATGCTCATGCAAAATGCAAGTACGCCGTGCAAAGGAAAGGATCACCAAATTTGACATGATATGCAAAAATTGAAGCAATAGACAATGCATGATGCAATTTATAAGTGATATACATATTAGTAACGAACCTGCTTAATGAGAAAATGACCATATGCTGCGAAAACCAATGTGGATATGCCTAATGAAAATGAAAGTAGATATAATGGCAAATACTTAAAAGAAAAGGATAAGAGAATGCCCCATTAAAAACTAACCTTATTTAATAAAAGAGTTTATATGATTAAAGTGCAACACCCAAATTACTACACGAAAGTAAGCCATGAAATATGTGCAAATGCTAAAGGTGCATATAAAGACTTTCTAAATTTTCGAAATGCGAACTACATGATTAGGAAAAGAATTAGCTCATCTAAATTAAAAGTGAACTTAAAATGACCAAAGTGCCCCTGAATGTGCAAATGACCGGAATGCCCTTAGTGCAAAAATGACCAAAATGCCCCTAGGCGACTTAAGAAATGAGTTGAAGGATATAGGGCAAAAAATTGGGTGTCTACAATGCTACTTTATGAACTGAACTCATTACTGTGGGAATGCCCCATTGTAGATTTTGAATGCAAACCTGTTCTTCCACGTCTTTGCCCCCAGTATGGAGGGTGATCCTTGATCAGGGTTAAATCGAAAGAAAATTCATAAGAAAGAAGGCCATTTATCATTTCAGATCTGGATATTTTGATGAAAGGCGACCCTTGGAAAAACTAAACCTTTTGAAAACTCATTTTTGAAAAACCTTTTCTTGAAGACCATTTTCTTGAAAAACGTCTCTTGTTTTTTTACTATCCTGAAAATCTGTGCAAGCACATGACGTTGCAATTCTTTTTCTTTTCTTTTTGCGACCTCTTTCTTTTTTAGGCCCGGTTTTTTTTTCTTTTTGCGACCTCTTTCTTTTTTAGGCCCAGTTTTTCTTCTTCTTTGATGGGAATTTGATGATTGATGTTTTCTGCCTCGTTTCCTCGTCGACCTCCTTATTGATGAACATGAGCATTTCATTGCTACTGAATATTGCCCCTCCACTGATCACAAGGGCGAATAAGGTGTCTCAACAATTGAAATGGTTTGGAAAGGTGTTACTTAGGTTGACTTATTTGATCTCTGAACCAATTTGTCTTCTTAAGGCCTGAAAGTGATTTGAATTTGGCATTTCAAGTGATTTCCCTGTGGTATGAAGAGGTAGAATATCTTGATGGACGTGTGGAATTTCGGTTCAGTTTGTTTTCCAAGAAAGAATGAGCTCTTTAGGTGTTAAGGAAATTTGGGGTTAGGCAAAGTGTTGACAAAAAATTGAAATACCTTTCATTTATTCATAACTTTGTGATAAAGAAAAACTTGTTTTATCACTGAAAACCTCCTCATTCACTTGATTCCTAAACTGTCTCTAAGTGGTGATCACTTGATTCTGCAAGCTTTATTCTTGTTTAACGACAGAACTTTGTTTAATTAAGTCGATTAATGAAAGTGCAACCATTTGAACCACTATTAACACAATGCAATTCTACATGCTAAAGATTCAAAATACAATGATTTAAGCCAAAATGCTATGCTGATGTCATGCATGTGTAAGCTATGCTCCGAAGTTTGAGAAACTCCCCCTTTAGTGGGCTTCCGTTGCCCCTTTTGCGACTGGTTTAGGATTGTTAATTTCTTCTCCATGAGGTCACACAGTTCTTTATTGAATGGTTACTTTTCTGAGCTGAGAGCAACTTCACCAGCTCGACCGGACTTTCCACAAAGTATCTAAGGAGAAAAGCTTTTGACCCCCCCTTTCATCTGCCCTCTTCTCCACTGGCTTTACAATGTGCTTCCCAAAGTGACATATGCTTTCCTGATATTGTTAGATTCCAAGAACAGGTAGAAAACAAGTAATATCTACAAGTGATATGCATGAACTGTCTATTAACAAATGTCGATGATAATGCATGATGAATGTATGACATATACAAATGATTGACTAATGCATGTATGAGCATATGTACAAATGGATGGCTTGACAATCTTGATAATTCTTGAAAATGTGCATGGAAATGCAAAGTGCAAGTCTCTTATTCCTGAGATTGATGCATGGCATGGCAAACTGTGTTAATGAATAAATGCACGAACATGCATGCTTGACTATGCTTATGAAGAAATAAAACGCAACCTGCAAAACAAAAGAGTTATACAGATGCATCCAATTTGAAAACAACAAAGAAAGATTGGTTAGTAATTGAACATAAATATGAGTAGATAACTGAAAATTAAGGAGAAATCATGCCCTTGCTTTTATTGATCAAAACATTTTCCTTGAAAAACTTTTTGATTATAAGCCTGTTTGGGGCAGATTAGTCCGCCTATTGTGAGCAATGCAATTGCTCACTCTACAGTCCAGTTTTGAAAAAAAGACGATTTCAAAAAGACAATAGCAAATGAAAGAAGTGTTCCTTCTGTATACTAAGGTTTATCCTCACGGGATTGGCTCTAACTAGGCTAGATATCTCTCGAGGAATCTACATGTTGGGTGAGGCTTCACAATGGATCTAAAGGTTCTCAGACTGTCCTTACTGTCACCCACTCTAGGCTAGTAAGGTCTAGACTGAGTAGAAGTATTTGGCAAAAACCGCACGGAGACGATTGTCACACGAAGGTTAGCTACTTTACTTCCTCCTAAAAGGATAGAGCTCCGGTATAAGCTCATGCAGAATGAAAATGCAAGTTATTTAGTGCACGTGTGAAGGAACATACAAACCTTTACCAACAATTCCTAACCCAAATTACTAAACTACCCCCAAAGAAAACAACAATGCATAACAAGTTAGGCAAAATATATATACAAGAATATGAAAGCATGTAAGCATAAAAGCATAAAGATAGGCATGAATAAATAAGAATAAAGTGCAAGCACACAACCAATTATACAAACCCTAGTTAACTCTAAACTAGCATTCAGTTTGACTCTCTAACCAGTTCCTAGTGGAGTTGCCAGGCTGTCGCAACATCCGTGTCCGGGGTCTCCGAACCCTGCCGTTTAACGACTTTAGAGGGGGAAACTACTTCTGAAATCTTATGGGAGTCGCCACTAATCTTTTTTAACCTAGGTGTGATTAGCCACCTACCAAATTATTAAGTCTAATATTAACCTATGCTCGGCAAAGTTAACACTAAACCTAATAAGGTCTACTTAACTAGAGATTCTATGGTTCGGGAGTCGGGTGCGCATGGGGAAGGATTAGCACCCCCACGACGCCCGTCAAAAGACGGCACTGACTAGTTCAGAACTACTGTGGGTTTCTAATATCGGTTGTCTGTATTCTTAAATATTTTCATGCCCTTAAATTCTTTTATTAATCTTTGAAAGAAAATAAACAAGCAAAAATGGATTTTGGATTTTGAAAAATAGGAATGTTGGGAACCTTCCCGTTTATTATATGTTCTCTTTTTTGGGCTCCTCATGATGAGAATTTTCTTTAAAACTTACCGTTAAAACGACTCTATTTGAAAAATGATGTTTGAACGTTTTGAAAAGACTTAAATTGAACACTTTGAAAACTTGATGGGAACTTTCCCAATTTGAATACTTTGAAAACTTTAGAATGAAATTCTTTTTTGATTTTTTTGAATTTTTGACTTTTTTGGATTTTTGGAAAACTTTTTCATTTAACTTTGAAAGACTCAATTTTTTCCTTTTTTTTATTTTTTATCTTGGAAAACTAAAAGAGAACAATTATCAAGCACAAACTCTTTTTTTAATTTTGAAGAAAATTGTTTTATTCTATTTTCATTTTCAAATTTTTTTCTTGATTTTCTTTACTATTAACTTAAAATTACTAAGTCTAATCCTAGATGCATGAATACAAATGATGCATGAAATTCCAATTTGATTTTAATTTACCCATCAGTTATACGAGGAACACCTTTGGCCGCCTCCCAATAAATGGTAAACGACCTCTGGAAATTTCCAAGCCTCCAGGAGAAGGCGAACAAACTCAGACACGCATGAATGAGCCGCCCGCCTTTCCCATCACAGGATCACTTGAATTTGAATCTCATGAGCATGACAATAACAACATAAATATGGAATTTAAATATGAATGCAAGAAGCTATTCCTAAGTTCTAAATTTTATTAATTTAAAAGTTAAACTCTACATAAAACCTCAAGGTCTAACTATATATGTAAACTCATGTCATGAATAAAGCCCAAATGATACTCAAACAATGCCCAAATTAAAACCATTAACCTAAAAGCCCAAATACCAAATGCCTAGACCCAAAAAGGCTAAAACCAAATCTTAAAGTCCAATAAGGAATATTATCTATAAATAAAACAAGGCCCACATTAGGTTCTACCACATCTCAAGTTTAATTATTATTTAAATTTATTTCTAATCACAAAATATTATACTTAATATATCCAACTCCAGCCTAAACTGCCATAATGCGATTTCAATTTCTAAATTACTTAAGATACTAATTCCTAAGCATTTTATCCTATATTTCAAATTAATTTATTTAATATATATGTAAGCTATCTAACGAAGGTCATGTCTTTCTAATTACTAGACTAAACAAATAGTATTAATTAAAAATGAAGATCATCAAATTTGTAACAAGTATGGGCTCTAGGGCAATAAACGACTTAATCAGGGACCTAATCAAATTAAAATTGGGGACGAAAATGCGAGAATCTAAAAGGTTGGATCCTAAATTGGCCTGAATAGAAAGACTCCATGGGCTAGATCGTGGAACTAAATAAATTAAGTCATTAAATAACATAAAAACCCACACAAACATTACGCTTATAAATACTAACTAAAGTGACATTTTTAGAAAAACCCTAAAGTTACCTAGCCGCCTCCTCCCTTTTCCGCCACCTGAAATCGCCTCTGATAACGGACCACCGTGCGCCACCGTCGTCGGAGTTCAAGTCGTCGCCGTTGGAGCCGAGAATTAGCAAGAAGCTTCCTCTTGTCTTCCTCACCTCAGATTTGGAACTAGTTTTCCTGAAATCGACTCCAAAAGCTTCGAATGTCGCCTAAACAGTAGCTTCCTCTGCCCTTTTCGATCTCTTTACTCCGCCGTCGAATCACTTCGGGTATTAGGTATGTTTCTCTCCTCCCTTTTCCCTATCTCTTGATCAAACCAATTTTACAAAACGAAGCCTAGAACTCAAAATCCCCAAATCTCACTCTAATGAACCCTAACTTTTTTTTTGATTTGTTTTGAAGGAAAGATGAAAAGAACGATATGGGAGGACCAAACCAAGGGAAAGGAAACTAGAAAGGTAAAAGAACTAGATCCTCCTTTTTTTTGACATTTTAAGTTTTCTGCTTTGCTAATGCAATTGGAAAAAGGAAACGAAGAACAAAGAAATCTTTTTGTATTTTTTCTGTTTTGATCAACTACGAGGAAAAGCTAAAAAGAAGAGCTAGAAAAACTCTTTTTTTTTTCAGTTTCTTGATAGGAAATGGATGAACTTTTGAATTTTGCTTAAGGTTTTTGGGTCTTGGAATCTGTGTCTTGGAAACTGTCTGCTAGGGTTTTTTGATAATTGTGCCCCCTCCCCCTTTTTTATTGTTGCTCTCTGTTTTTATATTTAACCTTTTGGGAAGTTGGGAGGAAATTTCCTCCTTTCTTGTTCCCCACTCCCTCTGTTTTGTTTTCTAGTGCCTTGTAATTGGCCTCTCACGTGTGTCTCTACTCTTGCAGGTGATCTTTGCTACAAACGTGTGAAGGCAGTTGAGTTGGCAAAAAATGGTGTTAAGTGCCAAAACAAATTCAGGGCCCTCCAACTAGGGATTGCCACATGGCCAAACAGAGCCCCAATCAAACCTGACAGCTAGGTAGCCTCTCCTCTTTTTTTTCATTTTTCCTGATGACATGAAATGCTTATGTATGCTGATGAAGTTCTTATGATGTGTTCATGAGTGTGTAATGCCTAAATAGACTGCTGGAATGCTAATGGAGTTATAATTGAAATGTTCTGCTATGCAATAAGTTAAAGATTGGAATGAAATATCACAGTGTTTATCTGCCAAGAAGTTGATGATGAATGCTATGAGATGCCTAAGTGCCTAAATTGCTGGCTGAAATGCCCAAATGCTTGTTAACATGCTTAGATGCTATGAATTAATGAGTTGTCTATGCAATGTATGTTGCTAAATGTGTGTGAATGGATGTTTGAGTGCAAAAAAAAAGCTCTAAAATGCATGCTTGGTAAAAATGATAACGAAATGCATGAATCGTAGCTGCTAGAATGCTCTGCTTTAGATGCTAGGATGTATGCTTAAATGCCTAAATTAAAACTGCTATACAATTGGTGAAATTGGGTGTAAGTGCTGTGTGGTATGTGGTGTAACTAAATGCTTGGGAACCTTGTGTTTAGTGCAAGTCTGACAAATGATCACCTGTGCTGCTGTTTATTGTTTGTGTTTGCTCTGTTTATGCCTTCTTGAGATTTTTCCCTGTTACTCTCTCCCCTGAAACTTGCTTGGTTTTGCTTACTCATCATGTCAGTTTTTGCATTTTTATTAATTCCCTTTGAACTAACCAGCTAAATTTCCTGCAGATCCTCCATTCCCTTTGAATTTTGCTCAATTGCCTACCTTGATTCATCTCGGCAACACTGAATAAATGGGTGGCCCTCACCGAGTGATGACACATAGCCAGGCTGGACACCTATGCATGGCAAATGGGGTATGTGGCGGCCTAAAACCAAAGTTGGGGTACACCAAGAGATGCGGGTCAGGGAGAAAAATTGATTTGGGAATCCCTCTTGTATTTTTGTACTTTAAAAGAAAATGTAAACGAGAAATCTAAATCAATGAAACTTTTTCTATGTTCCCCAATTTCCTCCTTGGAATTAATTAAATTTCATCTTCTAATTCCATTACTTTTGATGCCTCCTAATTTTTAGACCTCAAACTTCTAATTAAACTAATATAAAGCTAATTGGACTAATTAATAACCGATTAAAGTTATTCTAATTTATTTAGATGAGAGAAACTACCATTTGGGCTCAAAAAAGTAATAAGATTAGAAAATGTGTTTAACCCAAAATTGAAACAAAATTTAGAACCCAAAATTGAAGCAAAATTTAGAATGAATCAAAATAAAAACAATTGCAAAACCGAAAAGGGGTGTCTACAGGAAATTAAATCGAAATTTACTAGAGATACAAAACAATTTGTAATTTTCTTCAAAAATTTTGAAAATTTTGTCTGTAATCAATAAGAAAGAAAAGAAAAATAGGATCTTGAAAATAGACTAATTCTTCCCCCTACACTTAAAAGACACATTGTCCTCAATGTGTGATGTGCTAATATGTTGAAAAAAAATTTCAAAACATGTTGTTTTGAAAACTTTTGGAAAAATGAAGTGCACAAGTAAGACTCGATCTAGAAAGAAAGTGTCGACCCAATCTAATAAATCAAGCAAACTTACAACTAGCAATAAATCACAATAAGTGGGGCAATCTAATTAATTAAACACATGCAAGAATTAATTCACCAAGAAAGTTGATGCTCAATCTAAGCAAATTAATCAAACATGGTATCAATCATAGCATCCAAACACATAAGTCTTACATAAGATCCAAATAGAACAATTACAAATACAAATACAAATGCATGCAATGACATGATAAAAATGCAAAACATAAAAGAATTCATAACATATGACATCCTAAGGATAAGAATCAACGGCCTCTCCTTGGTCTCCTTTGACCCATGGAATCACGTAGGGTGTCCTCCATTCTCTCCATGTAAGCTCTCATCTCACTCCTATGTTGTCTCATCTCTCGAACCATAAGTTGTTGAAATTCTCTCATAGGAAGCTCTTGGAAATTTTCTTCATCAACTTCCAAGGATGGTTGTCTTGTCCCTTGTGATTGTTCAAGTCCTTGTGCATAAGTCCTTCTTTGCACATTGTACCAATGCACCTCATTGGCAACAACTCTCCTCCTTAAACCCAAATGAGTTAAACAATTCACATTAATGACATTGTCTTCATTGTTGAAGCAATACTCACCATCAACTTCAACTCCTTCATTGACCAAAATCTTGCTAATCAACAATGGGAAAACAAATGCCTTATCTTCATGCGAAGAATGAACTACTTCCCACATCCTTGAGAGTAACAACCTAGCCATTGGTAATCCATTACAATGTCCTAATCCATGGCAAAGCTTGTCTACAACATAGAAGTCTTCAATGCGAAGCTTATGCTTGTTACTACTTCTAGGAATGACATTATGATGCAATAAGTAACACACAAGTCTATCCCTTGGTTCCATGTATTTAACTCTTGCCCCTCTACTCCCTTGGCTATCCATACCAAGAGGAATGTCAAACCTCCTTAAAGCACCATCCCTTTTCCATGTGCTCTCGGTGGCGGTCCTTTGCTCTCCATTAACAAAAGTAAAATAGAACATACTACCCTCATTGTTCAAATCAAGTAAACGGCACAAGTATTCCTAATCAACTACAATGTACTTACCTTTAACCATTGTGTTGATGGTGTAAGAATAACCTTCACGTTCCTTGTCCATGTTGGCATAAAATTGCTTCACCAAATTTGGATAGTAGTATCCATCTACTTGAAGAAGTGATCCCCAACCTCTATTGACAAATAATTGGCTAACTCCAAGTTCTTGATCAATGTTGGTTGAAAGCAATTTTTCTATAATGAAAGAGTTGTTATACCTTGCTTCATACCACTCTTGACATTCACTATCAACAAATATGGGTGGCGGCACACTAAGGTAAGGTTGTATGGTGGTTTCCTCCTCAATTGGTGCGGCTTGGGATGTTGATGCTCTTGCTCTCACTCTTCTTGACATTTTGTCGAACACTTGGTGGGCACTAGGTTACCTTGTAGGATTTCTTGAAAAATCTTTCTTTAAAATCCAATGTAGCACTCCTCAATGCTCTAAAATGCTTCAATCAACTTCCAAACTATCTCTTATCTCCTTTCTAATCACTCTAAACAAGAATCCAAAGAAAACAACCACTTTCCCAAAACTTGAAAATTTGAAAAAATTGATGGATTTGATGGAAAAAGGTGTTGAATAATCAAATGGGTAAGTGTTTAAGGTGATAAAAAGATAAAAGAAATGATTTGTAAGTGATGAAGTAGTGAAATTTTGAAGTTTAAAGTGAGTGAATATTTGTATGTAGGCAAGAGAAAAGAAAATTGAGTGGGTTTTGGATGAAGATGGGTGTTGAAGGGTTTGAAGTGGGTGTTGGGTGGTATTTATAGTGTTTGAGATGGGTGAGGTGTTGTAGGTGTTGGAAGGCTCGGCAAGGGCATGGGTGCAAGGCACTGTCCGCGCACAACCCAGGGCACATGGGTGCCCAAGCCAACCGGCTGGGTGCTCAAGCAAAGCAGCTGGGGGCCCACCGTGAGTCGGCCTCCAATGTTGGCACTTGCGGCTGGGCACTAGGGCTTTCCAGCTGGGTGCCCAGGCTTGCGGCATGCGGTCCCAGCTGGGATCGGGCTTGGCTTCCTTTTGCTTCCTATTGCAATTTTTGCTACCAAACTCAATTCCAACTTGAACTCAATTACCATCCAAAAATCTTACCATATTCCTGAATTTCTTCAATCCAAAAACACTTGATTTTCACCAAAAATTCCACTTGATAACCATCAAAAGATTGACCTTATGTTCTTATCACTTGAGAGTCTATATGTATGAGATGCATGAGATAATTATACAATGATAATATGCATGGAAAAACATTCAATTCAAGAAAATTAATTGATATGCATCAATCATCAAACAAACATAGGAAATTAAATGAGATTAGAGTTCAAGAAAGCTTCTCTATTTATGCAAAGTGTAAGCTCCAATGCTCTTGATGTGTGCTTCCTTCCTTGTCTCCATTGCTTGATCGATTCCCTTGAATTGAAAATGCAAAATGACCTATAACTAAGAAAAATAAAATTCAAAAGAAAAAGATAGTTGTTAGTGTATTGGGTTGCCTCCCAATTAGCGCCTTCATTTAATGTCTTTGGCTAGACATCCTCGTGGACTATTCTCCATTGGTGAAGGAACGTTGAGTGTGCTCCTTCAAAAGTTCCACGGTTATGTTGAGAGTGTTACTCATGGCTTTGAAAAGTTCAACTATAGCTCCATCAATCTTGAGTAACTTCTCTCGAGCTTCCTTCAATTCCTTGTTGATTTCTTCATGCGTGTTGTTCAAAATTTTGTCTCTTTCTCCAAGCTTCTCTTTTTTTTTCTTCTTGATCCAACTTGGAGGTGCAATTGCTTGAGTCAAAGCTTCCATTGCTTCATATGCGTCCTTCACAGTCCTATCGAACAAGGGTATGTTGTTGATGTTATCCACAAGAAGTTGATCATCGACTCCTAAACCTTGATAGAAGCACTCGATCAAAACTTGTTGTGAAATACCATGTTGAGGGCAATCGGCACAAAGTGTCTTGAATCTCTCCCAAGCTAGGTGGAAATTCTCATCTTTGCGTTGTCGAAAAGTTGTAATCCTTTGCCTCCCCTTTGAAAGTTGTTCATTTGTCATGGTTGACGATGTTGTACCTAACTCTTTCTTTACCCACTTTTTCACTACACAAACAAAATCATTAGTTTTCAAAGATAAATTTGATAAAAGTTTGGGATGAATTACATCACCATCAAACTCCATCGTCAATGAGCCATCAAAAACATCGATTTTGGTGTGAGAAGTCCTTAGGAAAGGTCTTCCTAACAAAAGAGGGCATTGATCCTTTGTAATTTCTCCTTCCATTTCAATAACAAAAATATCAATAGGAAAAATTAAATGTTGCACTTTAATCAAAATGTTCTCTAGCACACCTTTGGGATGTACCAAAGATCCATCGGCCAATTGAAGAACAACATCGGTGTATTTTAAAGGACCAACATTTAAAGTTTGATAGAAAGAATAAGGCATAACACTTAAAGATGCTCCTAAGTCAAGCATAGCATTTTCAATGATAGTATTTCCAATTGAACAAGTAATTGAGAACATACCAGGATCCTTGCATTTTAGAGGTAAATGTCTTTGCAAAACAGCAGAAACTGTTGCTCCAACATTCAACTTACCTTGCAACCTTTTCTTGTTTGTACACAATTGCTTAAGAAGTCTTGCATACCTTGGTACTTGTTGAATTGCATCAAGAAGTGGGATGGTGACCTTCACCTTTCGAAAGATATCCAAGATGTCTTGATCTTCATCTTCTTTCATTGATTTCCTTGACTTGGTTGGAAAAGGTTCCTTCTTTGAATCCAATTTGGGCTTGACCACAGAAATTTCCTTGGCTTCTACATTATCCTTGACAAATTCAAGAATGATGGGTTCATCATCTTCAATTTTGATCTCCTTCGCTAGCACATGCAATTCTTCTTCTTTCTTGCTTGTCCCTTCATCCATTGTAGACTTAGTTGGATATGGTTCTTCCAACTCTTTTCCACTTCTCAAGGTAATAGCGTTCACATTCTCCTTTGGGGGCACTTTTGATTGAGATGGGATCTTGTTTTGGCCTTGTGCTTTGAGCTCACTCACATCACTTGCCAATTGACCTAATTGCTTCTTGATGATCTCCATGGTCTCTCTCATTTGTTGCATTCCCTCAGAATAGTGTGAAGATTGCCTTGGATAGTTATTTGGCCTTGCTTGGTAAGCACCTTGGTTCCCATAAGAATTGTAGCTTCTTGGAAATGGCTCTTGTTTCCTTTAAAATCCCTCCTGCATTCCTAAAGCATTGACTTCTTCCACATCATCTTCGACCAAACTAGGGCACTTATCCGTGTGATGTCCTAATGAACAAATCCCACAAACCTTTTGCACACTTGATAAGTTTCGATTTTGACGAAATCAGTGAGCAAAGCAATTTTGTTGATTTTGCTTCTTCAATTTCGTTGCTCCAATGTAGAGGAATGGGTTTGAGACTTCATTGATCTTCCTAATGTTTTCCATCTCTTTTGTGCACAATTCTCGCGAGTACCAAATTGTTGTGTGTTGGCGGCCATGTTCTCGATCAAAGTCCGTGCATTGGTGGGAGTCTTGTCGATGAAAGCCCCTCCACTTGCAGAATCTATGGAAGATCTATCAAATGGGAGTAAACCTTCATAGAAATACTGAATAAGCAATTGTTGAGGAATTTGATGATTTGGACAACTTGAGCACAACCTCTTAAAACGTTCCCAAAACTCGTACATAGTCTCGCCTTGGGATTGCTTAATTCCACTTATCTCCTTTCGAATGCTTGAGGCTTTATGAACAGGAAAGAATTTTTCCAAAAACAATTTCTTAAGGCTCGTCCAAGAATTGATTGAACCACTAGGCATGTAGTACAACCAATCCTTTGCACGATCCATAAGGGTAAAAGGAAAAGTTCTAAGTTTAAATTGCTCCTCAGAGATACCTTGCATCTTCATGGATGAACAAACAATTTGAAAATCTGTGAGATGTCGATGTGGATCTTCTCCAGGCATACCATGAAATTTTGGCAATAATTGAATGAATCCAGACTTGATCTCAAAATTTTCTTCATTGGTTGGATATTGAATTGCTAAGCACTGTGTATTCACATTTGGGGCAGCAAGTTCCCTCAAAGTCCTATTGTTGTTGTTTTCTTCGGCCATGTTTTCTCTTGGGGGTTGTGATTCCAAACTTGAAGAAGAAGTGGTGGATCGTGGAGAGCTAGCTTGAGAGCTTGGTGTTGACGAATCTCCTCCTTGCTCTCGAAACAAATTCTCCTTCCTTAGTGCAAAGAGTGTACGTTCAGGCTCAGAATTGAATTCTAAGTCCTTGGTACCACTACTCCTTGTATTTGGCATACAACACCTAGAAAGAACTTAAACAAGGAATCCAACAATAACAAGTA
>AWWV01012760.1:0-14486 GCA_001974805.1 Corchorus capsularis
CTGTTGCTCCAACATTCAACTTACCTTGCAACCTTTTCTTGTTTGTACACAATTGCTTAAGAAGCCTTGCATACCTTGGTACTTGTTGAATTGCATCAAGAAGTCGGATGTTGACCTCGACCTTTCGAAAGATATCCAAGATGTCTTGATCTTCATCTTCTTTCATTGATTTCCTTGACTTGGTTGGAAAGGTTCCTTCTTTGAATCAAATTTGGGCTTGACCACAGAAATTTCCTTTGGCTTCTACATTATCCTTGACAAATTCAAGAATGATGGGTTCATCATCTTCAATTTTGATCTCCTTCGCTAGCACATGCAATTCTTCTTCTTTCTTGCTTGTCCCTTCATCCATTGTAGACTTAGTTGGATATGGTTCTTCCAACTCTTTTCCACTTCTCAAGGTAATAGCGTTCACATTCTCCTTTGGGGGCACTTTTGATTGAGATGGGATCTTGTTTTGGCCTTGTGCTTTGAGCTCACTCACATCACTTGCCAATTAACCTAATTGCTTCTTGATGATCTCCATGGTCTCTCTCATTTGTTGCATTCCCTCAGAGTAGTGTGAAGATTGCCTTGGATAGTTATTTCGCCTTGCTTGGTAAGCACCTTGGTTCCCATAAGAATTGTAGCTTCTTGGAAATGGCTCTTGTTTCCTTTAAAATCCCTCTTGCATTCCTAAAGCATTGACTTCTTCCACATCATCTTCGACCAAACTAGGGCACTTATCCGTGTGATGTCCTAATGAACAAATCCCACAAACCTTTTGCACACTTGATAAGTCCGATTTGACCAAATCAGTGAGCAAAGCGATTTGTTGATTTGCCTCTTCAATTCGTTGCTCCAATGTAGAGGAATGGGTTGAGACTTCATTGATCTTCCTAATGTTTCCATCTCTTTGTGCACAATTCTCTCGAGTACCAAATTGTTGTGTGTTGGTGTAGACACCCGTTTTCAGCTAGTATCCTCTAAATTGTTGCTTAATTTACATTAGGGTTAGTAAGAGGTATTTTGGTTAAAGTTGGTCAATTACTAAGTTAGAATGTTCATTTTGGCTTAGTCTTCGGTAGATTGCTTTCAAAAACCCAAAAATCTTAATATGCACCGTTGACATTTTTGCATATTTCATGGCTTAGCTTCATTTAGTAATTTAACATTCTTCATTGGGTAATTTAGTATTGTTGCACCTTAATCATATAGCCTAAGCTCTTTCAGTAATGGACCTGGCTTTCAACTGGCATTCTCATATTCATTTTAAATATGTTCCCTCTATTGTCGTTTTTCCATTAATCATATTAATGGTCATTAAGCACATTCGTTAGTTATTTAGTACATTAGTCATATGCATTTAGTTGCATGCATTGGTTATCCGATCTTTTGCTTTAAAAAAAATGATGACTTATTTCCTTTATGATTAAAAAGAAGAGGTTATCAAGTGTGTAAACACAATAAAAATCCCATTGTTTGTTACAAAGTCCAAAAGAAATACGTAGAACAAAAGGGGCAATAGGCTAAAACTTTGGTGACCATCGCACATGCATAATTTCTTCTTTTAATCTTGCTTGCCAAACCTGTTGAAAACAAAAGGAAGGAAATTTAGCGAGTACAAAAGGCCAAAGTTACGATTTCTATTGCATATGTCAACTTTTCATTTTTTAGCATCTTATTCAGCATTTTAATAGTACTAGCCATTCGCACATTTTTGGTCACATAGGAACAATGCATTTCAGCATAACACATCCATATTCAGTCTGGTCCTTGGTACTAATACTTTTGCAGAAATATGTGATTGAATTAAGGAAAGAAGGACCAATAGGCATTCAAAAGTACCAAAAGCAAAGGGTTGTTTAATATGCTAAATCAGTCGCAGATTTACATTGTAGCAAGCAAGGCCATAAGCTTCACGATGACATCAACCTTAAAAGAGAATTATGAGTAATTCAGGGCAAAACAACAAGTAAAGGCATGTACCAGAAGAATTGAATTTGACAAAGAAGGCACAAAAATGATATTGAACAGCAAGCGATTATAGTGGTAGCACATCAAAACATTTGGGAAATCAAGAGCAATGCCAAAAGAAGGAACTGTGGCACTAAGTTCTGCACAATACGGCCAGGGAAGATCAAGGCATCATTTGGCTTTATGCACACACTGGATTGCTGTATGATTGCCTCCACATTTCAGCATGCATTGTCTCCTAGTATCTAAGGCATTTTAGCATAAGTTCAGGATGGATTCCTAGCTTTAAGTGCCAATTTTGCCATAAACCAATGAAGGCAATGCAACAAGGCAAACAAGAACCAAGGCTAACAATTCAACGAGATTTCAGTATGCAGCAGCAATAGATCACAAATGCATTCAAAGAGAAAAGGCAAGAGCATGGGACGAAAATAGGAACAGTTTTTGATAAATTAAGCCAACAGTAGAAGCATTTTTGTTAAGTTCCAATTACAACAACAAGTAACAGGGCATTCTAAAGGCACAGAAGTTACAAACCAATGTTTTTATCAATTACTGCAGTAAACGGAGTACATTTCTCAAAAGCAATTCGGGACCAAAACAAAGCATCAAATTTGATCACAAAGTTCATAAGTTCATCACCAAAGCAGCAAATTATCACAGTAATAAACTTTTCACAGTAATACAGGCAATTACATAGAGGGTGAGTTAAGAATTTACTTTAAGAGAAAGGCTAAAGGAAACTACCTGGATTGCCAACTCACCTACTTCACACGTACAACAACCATTCCCGCCTGTTGAACCAAATGAAACCAGAAAAATCCAAAAAAAAGGGAAGGTGATAGGAAGGTAATAGATTTGCTGACTCACCAGAGGAGACACCTCATCAAGCACCATCCTTATCCTTCCCCTTTCACCTGCTCACAAGGAAACAAAATCGGTTAGGAAGATGACAACTAGATAGAGGAGTCGATGCTCGTCTTTAAAAGGGAAAGGAAAACAGAAAAAAGGAGGGGAAGAATTGGAGAGGAAAAAAGGAAGAAAAAACTGTCAAAATTACTACTAAAAAATTTTAGAGGGGTATTTTTAGAGGGAAAAAACGCTGCCAAATCGGGGAGAACCAGTATTCATAAGTTCAATTTGGAGATTTCGGTTCTAGTGAGAAGTTTTGAGCAAACTAAGCCCCCAAGATGCTCGAAAAAACATGAAAAAAATACATAGTTGAAAGTAGGGAGATCTGGAGGAAGAGAGTGAGAATAGCAGAAATTTTAAAGTTTTTAGGGTTGGGTTATTCAAATATTTGGGGGGCTTTCTAGAATGGAAGAGGGGTTTTGGAGAAAACACTCGGTTGAAAAGGTAGGGAGTAGAGAGAGGGAATATAACTCCTCTTCTCAGATTTGGGTGTTAGAGGTTCGAGTATTTGAGGCTTTCAATTTGTACTATCATTTCGGAAAATTGAACGATGAAGAAGTAAATTGAGGCAAGAGGAACAACATACCTCAAAGTGAGCTTGATCCAACGGTGGATTTCAGAGATCGGAGGCTTTGTTTTAGGCTCGGGTGAAGTGCATTCGGGGATTTTAAGGGTGTTTTTCGGTGAAAATAATTCCGGATCTGAGAAGAGGAGGCTTGTATGATTCTTTTTGCACATTTTGAGCTCCGTTGGAGCTCCGATAGAAGTCCGGCGTGGCGGCGCCGCCACTGAGCGATTTTAGGCGGATGTGATTTGGGCGGCTAGGGTTGTTAAAGTTAGGAGGAAGAAGAGAAAGAAAGCCCTTTATAGTGGTCCGTACGGGTCAACCCTTACCCGACCCGCTTCAGGTAAATTCTCAAACCTTATTTCAAGTTAGTCCCTACTTTGTGCAGTAAGGTCCTTTAGATGGTCATCTAATTCAATTAAGTCTAATAAGTGGCTAGAACATTCAATTTGGCACCTGGTTTTTTGTAATTCGGTCTAGAAACTTACTGGAGCTTCCATTTAGGTCTCTAATCCTAGGAATTAAGCCAATTAAGCACTAGATGAAAATGTTAGGTAATTTGTTAATCATGATGAAAGTTAGTAAGCTCATGGAAATATGATATATTCATGACATGCATCTTAAATTTCCTTAAAATGTTGTTGATATCATGCTCATTTGAGAAAAGCAAATTGACACCGATGATGGAATAATTGGTTAAAATGTTGACAAAGTTTGTCTATTTTAATCCGAATTTCCTAGGCTTAAGGCATTAATTTGGGGGTCTTACCAATCAAGTGGAAGGCACCCAAATAGTGTCTTTCGTATAAGCATTTGGTAAAATTTGATTAAATTGGAATACATGCATCATATGCATCAAGTAAAGATCAGTTAAGCACAGACTTAATTTCAAGTAAGGAAACTTAAGGAAAGTAAGTAAAAACAACAATTTGAAGACTTAATTCATAGAAATTAAATGGAAGCAATAGATAGAAGGCTTAATTCATGGCAATTAAGTAAGAACAAAAGAAGACAAACTAGCTTAGTTTCAAGGAGACTAGGTAAAAAGAAGACTGACTTAATTTTCAAGGAAATTAAGTAAAGATAGACTAGGCTTAGTTTCAAGGAAACTAGGTAAAGGAAAGACTGGCTTAATTTCAAGGAAATTAAGTAAAAAAGACTGGCTTAATTTCAAGAAAGGAAATTAGGTAAAGAAACGATTGGCTTAGTTCAAGGAAATTAAGTAAAAAGACCGGCTCAGTTTTAGGAAAGAAAATTAGTTAAGGATAAGCACAGACTTAATTTCAAGGAAAGAGATTACGTAAACATCAGCACAGACTTAATTTCACAAGAATTAAGTAAAATTAGTAAAGACTTAATTTCACAAGAATTAAGTAAAGTCAGCAAAGATTTAATCCATAGTTTATTAAGTAAGATCAGACAGAGGGCTTAATTTCAAGGAAATTAGGCAAAACAAAGAAGACTGAAAGAAGACTGAAAAGACTGAAAGAAGACTAAAAGAAGACTGGCTTAATTTCAAGGAAATTAATTAAAGAAAAGACTGGCTTAGTTTCAAGAAAACTAGGTAAAGAAAAGACTGACTCAGTTTCAAGGAAACTACGTAAAGAATAGACTGGCTTGATTTCAAGGAAATTAAGTAAAGAAAAGACTGGCTTAGTTTCAAGGAAACTAGGTAAAGAAAAGACTGGCTTAATTTCAAGGAAATTAGGTAAACATAGACTGGTTTAATTTCAAGGAAATTAGGTAAAGGAAAGATTGGCTTAATTTCAAGGAAATTAAGTAAAAAGACCGGCTCAGTTTTAGGAAAGGAAATTAGTTAAGGATAAGCACAGACTTAATTTCAAGGAAAGAAATTAGGTAAAGATCAGCACAGACTTGATTTCAAGGAAAGAAATTAGGTAAAGATCAGCACAGACTTGATTTCACAAGAATTAAGTAAAATTAGCAAAGACTTAATTTCACAAGAATTAAGTAAAGTCAGCAAAGATTTAATCCATAGATGATTAAGTAAGATCAGACAGAGGGCTTAATTTCAAGGAAATTAGGCAAAACAAAGAAGACTGAAAGAAGACTGAAAAGACTGAAAGAAGACTGGCTTAATTTCAAGGAAGTTAAGTAAAGAAAAGACTGGCTTAGTTTCAAGGAAACTAGGTAAAGAAAAGACTGGCTCAGTTTCAAGGAAACTAGGTAAAGAATAGACTGGCTTGATTTCAAGGAAATTAAGTAAAGAAAAGACTGGCTTAGTTTCAAGGAAACTAGGTAAAGAAAAGACTGGCTTAATTTCAAGGAAATTAGGTAAAGGAAAGACTGGCTTCATTTCAAGGAAATTAAGTAAAAAGACACAGGCTTAATTTCAGGAAAGGAAATTAAGTAAAATAAAGAACTTAATTCAGGGTAATTAAGTGAAGTCAATAAAAGGCTTAATTCAGGGTAATTAAGTAGAATAAAGAACTTAATTCAAGGTAATTAAGTAAAAAAAGAACTTAATCTAAAAAGAGATTAAGCAAAACGATAAAAGAGCTTGATTTATGAGAATTGAGTCAATAAAGAGAAGGAAATAATGAATTGGCTTAATAAAATTAAGTCAAAATAAAGGCAATAGTAAATTGGCCCAATCCGAACAATTGAGAAAAGAAAATAGGTAACAATTTGGCATAAAACGAAGAGCTAAGTATAAAGTTAGGCATGAAAAGACTAAGGCTTAAAAGGAATTAACCAACTATAGAAACCCGAAGTCAGTTCTAGACCAGTCAGTGCCGTCGTTTCGACGGGAGTCGTGGGGGTGCTAATCCTTCCCCACGTGTACCCGACTCCCGGACCATAGACTCTGGTTAAGCAGACTTTATTAGGTTTAGTATTACCTTCAAGCTAAGGTTAATATTAGACTTAATAATTGGATAGGTGGCTAATCACACCTAGGTAAAAAAGATTAGTGGCGACTCCCCTTAAAGAACATAAGAAAGTAGTTTCCCCCGTCGGGCCTTTCGCACGTTGCGACAGTTGGCAGCCATGTTCTCGATCAAAGTCCAAGCATTGGTGGGAGTCTTGTCGATGAAAGCCCCTCCACTTGCAGAATCTATGGAAGATCTATCAAATGGGAGTAAACCTTCATAGAAATACTGAATAAGCAATTGTTGAGGAATTTGATGATTTGGACAACTTGAGCACAACCTCTTGAAACATTCCCAAAACTCGTACGTAGTCTCGCCTTGGGATTGCTTAATTCCACTTACCTCCTTTCGAATGCTTGAGGCTTTATGAATAGGAAAGAATTTTTCCAAAAACAACTTCTTAAGGCTCGTCCAAGAAGTGATTGAACCACTAGGCATGTAGTACAACCAATCCTTTGCACGATCCATAAGGGTAAAAGGAAAAGTTCTAAGTTTGAATTGCTCCTCAGAGATACCTTGCATCTTCATGGATGAACAAACAATTTGAAAATCTGTGAGATGTCGATGTGGATCTTCTCCAGGCATACCATGAAATTTTGGCAATAAATGAATGAATCCAGACTTGATCTCAAAATTTTTTTCATTGGTTGGATATTGAATTGCTAAGCGCTGTGTAGTCACATTTGGGGCAGCAAGTTCCCTCAAAGTCCTATTGTTGTTGTTTTCTTCAGCCATGTTTTCTCTTGGGGGTTGTGATTCCAAACTTGAAGAAGAAGTGGTGGAATGTGGAGAGCTAGCTTGAGAACTTGGTGTTGACGAATCTCCTCCTTGGTCTCGAAACAAATTCTCCTTCCTTAGTGCAAAGAGTGTACGTTCAGGCTTAGAATTGAATTCTAAGTCTTTGGTACCACTACTCCTTGTATTTGGCATACAACACCTAGAAAGAACTTAAACAAAGAATCCAACAATAACAAGTAACTTGGAAAATAAAAAAGTAAGGAAAAATTAACTAAACTAAAAATTTAAAAGAAAAATAACGAAAAATATAAAGGATAAAGATAAGAAATTCTTAAGTAATAATTCGCCTTCGATTACTTAAACCTTCCCCGGCAACGGCGCCAAAATTGTGACCGGTCGTTGAACAAATCACAAGATAAATTCCCCACAAATCAATAACAAATAGATAATAACTACTTAGCTAGGGCAAGTAGGGGTCGAATCCACAGGGAAGGTACGAATCAAAGTTAAATCTTACAAAAGAAATTCTAACCTAGAAAAGATATTTTTGGGTTTTTCAAAATAGAGTAATTAAACTAGAAAACAATTAAAAGAAAACTAAACTAAAGATTTAAAATAGAGTTTAGTAAAAACAATGAATGAAAACATACTTCTTCTCCTTTAGGTAACTACTTTGATCAAGTGAATCATGGATCATGGACACTAAACATAAATTTGGCTTAGATTGCAATCAATTAAGAATCATAAGTTACTCCAAATCGGTATATAGCCTAAGATGTAGACATCAACTTTCATTGAAACAAAGTAATCCTCTTAATATCGTAAACAATTCCATTTGAATAATTGGTATAGGAACAGACTTGATGCTAATTCCAGCATGCTAATAAGATTAACCTGCATCTCGCTGACAATTAACCTCAAATGTTATAATCTATGGTTTCAGCCCTTCATATAACAAGCAATAAGTTTTATTAATCCACATGTATGATAAATCAATACCAAACTTGCCTACGTCAATTTGCATCTCGGCCTAAAGATTTCAACAAGGTTTGATATCCCATTGAACCTAGGACTCCTAGAATTACAATTGTTACTTGGACCAACTTTAGCTTGACTCAAGCTACTTGAATCTAACTATAGCATTCATAAATCTCAAGATATGTTGCGCACCAAATCAATCAAAGTATGAACACATAAGATGAAGCATAGAGATAAGAAACGTATTCAAACGGAAAAAATCTCAAATTATTAAGAACAAAAGTCTCACCAATAATTGTTTGATCAAAAGTACCTAAGGAAAAGAAGTATAAAAGATTTAGCTACTCATGGATTGCTTGCAATCCATGAGAGACTTACAATGCTTGAGGCCGGCGGCTGCCTCTCCACTTCCTATCGCAAATCCTAGAGCTAGGGTTGAGAAAAGATGATTTTCTATGTTGTTTTATGTTCCTAGGGTTTTAGACTAAAGAGGGTATTTATAGAGGGTGGCTTAGGGTTAATTTAGAGCTAAACAAACCCCAAGGACGTGCTGGGCTGTTCTCCAAGTCTTCAAGCTAGTCCAAATAAGAATTTGGGCTTAATTGGATCAATCCCGCAAAACAGGGCCAGGACAGTTTCTGTCCGCTGACTTTAGGGGCATTTTCGTCCACGAAAACGGCAAAACTGGGCTTTGACAAAAACACGAAAGTTGTAGATCTTGGAGCTAGCTTTCCAACGGCTACTCATACGCCTCAAACAGAGCTCTGGATCAAAAGTTATGGCCAAACTACAGAAAGGTCGCCAAATCTGGAAACAAGTGAAGAGGCTTCAAGGTGAAGACACGCATGATGGCATGTTTGGCGCACGCATGGCTGACACCCGACTCCCCCTAGGCGCCCATGTAGATGGCTTGTGCGCCCAGGGTGTTGCTCTCAAGCCCCAGGTCGCCTGCTCCCATGTGGTTGCTCGTGGCATGTCCCGACTAGCGTTGGGCGCCCATGTGCTATGCTTGGCACCCCATGTGGTTTGCCTCGCGACCCATGTACTCCAGTGCTATGACACTTCTTGACATGTTTTCTTGCCTTGAAATTCAACTTTGCTCCTTTGCTTCAAACTCTTGAAAATCAATCTTATGATGATAAAATTGACTCTTCAATCACGAACATATTGGCTCCATTCTTCATCCAAAATATCCTTGGAAAATATTTGTGTAAATAATCATCCAAAAAGGCTCCAAAAAGGTACAAAATTGGTGATTTTGCACTTTTCTTCACTTTAACACCTATAAACACAAATATACCAAATATAAGGCATAATCAAGCATTAAATACCCTAGAAGCATAGGAAAATGACTATAAAAAGATGCATAATATTGGTCCGATCACTAAATCCCCTCTTAAGTTGAATCATGGTAGCCTGTCGAAAGCTCTTAATGCTATTGCTCTGTCTCTTGAGAAGTTTGACAACTCTCAAGAACGCTTGATGCAACAGTTAGCACAGCAAAGGGCAGACTCCAAGGATAACATCTAACAGATCATCAACAGGTTGGAAGGTAGACTTGGAGGTCAAGGGCTCGGGGGGCAAAACCAACAGCTGGTTAGAGCCCAGCCTGGCGCCCTGCCTCTTCAACAAGTCAACCCTGAGGTGAACAACCAACAGGTTCCACCTCCACCTCCTCTCCCTCAGGGAGCCGTCCAACACGGACTTGGAGG
This sequence comes from Corchorus capsularis, assembly GCA_001974805.1. Lineage (NCBI taxonomy): Eukaryota > Viridiplantae > Streptophyta > Magnoliopsida > Malvales > Malvaceae > Corchorus > Corchorus capsularis. The sequence continues at coordinate 9,753 of AWWV01012760.1, forward strand.
TGAAAACAACCACCTGAACCAACAGTATGTTGGTGATAACATGGCTGACAACGCAGATGAGGAATTCAACAACGTTGAACCTCGTGCTGCAGCTTATGTACCACCTCATGTGAGGAATGGTAATGGCAATGGAGCAAGGAATGTCCATCAACACTACCCTCCTCCACGCCATCTTCCTCAAGAGGGACCAGTCAATCAAAATCATCTCAAAGAGATAATTGAGGATATGATTGGTCCAGCATACCGAAGCATTGGACGATCATCCTTCCAGAAGCCCTACACTAAGGAGTATGATAGACTCTATCCACTTCCTCGAGGGTACAAGGTCCCTGACTTCACTTGCTTGTCTGGATACTCAAGTGAACAGTCGACCTTGGAACACATTGCTCGCTTTACTGTTCAGTGTGGAGAGGCTAACTCTGAATACCATAAGCTTCGTCTCTTTCCCAACTCTGTCATTGGAGCGGCACTAACATGGTATATCAACCTACCGCCTAACTCTGTGAGAACTTGAGAAGAGATGGAGAGGCTGTTCCATACTCAGTTCTATAGGACTGAACCTGAGGTCTCCATGGCTGACTTGTCTCGCCATTATCAAAGAAAGGGTGAATCGGCCGAGGACTACTTAGCTCGCTTCAAGAAGCTAAGGAATAGGTGTCGTACACCTTTGCAAGAGATGGAGTTCGTGCGCCTACCTCAAAATGGACTTGACATAGAGTTTCGAACGAAGTTCGCAGGAGTCGACTTCAGAGACTTCTTTGAAATTTCAACCAAAGTGACTAGGTACGAGACCTTTCTCCGAGAGGAAAACGAACAAAGAAGTTCATCCTATGGCACTTACTACCAACAGCCAAACTATGAACTTGGAGTTGTTGAGATCAAGGCTGATAAGCCTATCGAGTGTCCATGTCTGATAAAGGCAGGGGTTGGACACCCTCAAACTCAAGAAAGGTTCACAGCCATGTATCAGCGTCAAGCTGAGAAGAAACCTTATGAGGGAAGCAGGACTTGTTCCTTTGATACTTCAAAGATGAATAAGATCTTTGACTTTCTACATAAGTCTGGTGTGATCAGTCTCCCTCCTAGGCATGTACTTCCTTCACCTGAAGATATCAGAGGAAGGGAATACTGCAAGTACCATGATTCTTGGAGGCATCCCACTAATAATTGTACTGTGTTCAAGAACGTAGTACAAGAAAAGATAGAGAAAGGAATCTTTAAGTTCCCTGAAGTCCCCAAGAAGGACATGGGAGTTGATAAGAATCCTTTCCTTGCTCCTGTACACTTGGTCACCTTCAACCTCTCAAAGGATAGAAAAGTGGCCAAGAAAGGAGAATCCACACCTAAGAGGACGCCTTTGGCTACAAGCACCCCCTTGTCAGCCAACCTTCAGTTAGAAGGTGAGTTCTGCTACTACACTTCTAACAGTAAGAAGTTAGTGGATAAAACTAAGTCTCTAGGTTTGTATTTAGATCGTCCCTAGTATCCAGATTCGGCTGATATGAGGCTAAGAGCACCAAGGAGGAAGCTTGAACTCTTCTCATCTGAGGATGAGGAAGAACCCATTAAGCATCCTCAAGCTTCTTCAAAGAAAGAAGTTTGAAGGAAGTTTGACTTCTCATCGAAGACTCCACTCCAAAAGGAGAAGAAGAGAACGTCAAAGCTCGTTCCCAGCTCGGAGGGCAAGCAAGAGACTTCTTACCTTCCTCTTAAGTCAAGAAACTGGGAGTTTGGAGAGTCATCATCTAGAATGGCGCCCTCCTCTTCCGAACTGACTACATCCCTTCCTCGTAAGAAGCAAAGGACCTCCAAACATGATAAGCAACCAAAGGTTGAGTCTCACCCTAAGTCTCAAGGGACTAAGCGAGAAATCAGACCTTGGTTTGATCATAAAAAGGAGGAATACCGCGATGCTGCTATGAGCAAAGAGATGAAGATACTAGAACACCATGTACGACGGAAGATGGTCAAACCACCATCCAATGCTCAAAAGGGTGTGTGACAGAAAGTGTAACATCCCATGTTCCCTATTTAGAGGAATAGGAAGACTTGGAGGAGACGTGAAGTCCGCAAGAGAGCGAAAACTCGAAAGGAGGACATGGATGACGCCATGCAGCTTGGTGAGAGTGGATCACCATCCATCAACGAGACAGAGACATCTCTCATGAACTTGGCAGACATGGGAGTGGAACTGTGCAAGGCAAAGATCCTCTCAGAGGAAGCAAAGCTCAAGGAAAGAGCACTCCAGCTTGATCGAAAGGAAGGAGAACTGCAAGGGCTAAGGCAAACCCTGATTGATATAGTCTTTGAAAGTGAAGAATACACTTGCCATGAGCTAGCTCAAAAGGGTGCCATAGACGAAGAAGCAGTTCTTGCCTATAGAAGACTAGCTATGGGAGCTCTTACCATGGACTATGATGATGAGTTCGAACTCTGTGGTATTGATGAATATTCATACTACAGAAAGTTCCCTTAGCAAGCCTTGCAGAAGAAACTTGAAGATTGGCCTTCACACGAGGCCACTCAAGACATATTTCACATCGAGGAAGGCATGTCTCCATGGCAAATATCTATTTTGCTTGAAAAGACAAAGTTAGGCTGAAAGACGTAAACACATCGAAGCTGAAAACCTTCTCTTCGAAAGACAAGAAGCCATAGATGATGCCTCTAGACAGCTCCTTTGAAAGATCTTTATCAAAGAACTTGAGTTGGAGAGGTCTCAGATGATCCAGGATGGACTATTGACTTCCAATAAGGAAGTTGATGGCGCCATTCCTGAAGAAGATGTTGAACCAACTTCATCTAATCAAAACTTCGTATGCGATGAAGATGTGGAGGGTGCCTTGGATGCCTTAAGCGAGGAAGAAACCATGGCTGCTGAGGACTTTGACAACAAATCTATTGATTCATTGACCTTTGGGCAGTTCATGGTTGAACTCAATCATACTATCCTTACGCTCCCATACGTATTCGCTGCTAAGTTGAAAGAGCAAGTGGAATCATTTTAACCACCGTCTTATCAAGAAGTTGAGGATGTCACTGAGGTTTCCCAAGAGCAAGACTCGGGGGGCAACAGCTCTGATGACTCCAAAGCTATGGTTTTCATCAAACATGATGAAAGCGCCACATGCCACATCAAGCCTTTGTATATCAAAGTGCATGTTGATGGCATCCCTCTAAACAGAGTCCTTGTTGACAATGGTGCAACAGTGAACCTCATCCTTTTCTCATCCTTGAGGAAGCTTCGGAAAAGTATTGATGACTTAATCAAGTCAGATGTTACCGTGAGTGACTTCTCTGGCGCCATTAAGAAAATAAGAGGCATATTGCCTGCTCAACTCACCATTGGGTCGAAAACGTCCCTCTCTGCATTCTTTGTAGTTGATTCTTCGTCAACTTACAACATGTTGCTAGGGAGAGATTGGATTCACTCCAATTGGTGTGTACCTTCATCTTTATATCAACTTTTGATGTTTTGGAATGGTACTGAAGTTGAAGTAATCAAGGCTAACAGCAGGCCTTTCAAAGTCGAGTCTCACGCAGTTGATGTGAGATTCTACGATTGAAGTACCGGACCAATAAGGTTCATGGGCGAGGACAAGTATGGATGGCCCTACCCCATCCTCTCCACTAGAGAAATCAAACAAGAGGCCTTGAAAGAGGCAATGGAAACTCTTGTGCGGCCTGATGCATTGATTCCATTCAAGCCGCTTCCATGTGCTCCCATCATAGAGGAAGTTCTATGAGTACACAACCTGAGAAGGTTGTGTTGGCCAACGATACCTTGAAAAAGTTATCGGCGTTGGCCTTAGATACGAAGCTTCAAAACTTAGAGGACTCAACCGCCCCATCAACTAATGCGGTTTATCAAGACTTAGATGAGATCACCATGGAAGAACTTGATCGGGCTCCCATGAAACTTGATGATCTCAAGGCCAAGGTGCAAGATCCTTTACTCGAAGTGAATCTTGGCACTGCGGAAGAGCCTAGGTGTCGCAACGTCCGGGTCCGGGGTCCGAACCCTACTGTTTAACGACTTAAGAGAAAACTATAAAACTAAGGGAGTCGCCACTAATCTTTTTTAGCCTAGGTGTGATTAGCCACCTATCAGATTATTAAGCCTAATGTTAACCTCAGCTTAGCGAAGGTAACACTAAACCTAATAAACAATCTTCTACCAGAGTCCTAAAGGTTCGGGAGTCGTGTACGCGTGGGGAAGGATTAGCACCCCCACGACGCCCGTCAAAACACAGCACTGACTAATCTATACTTAACTGTGGGTTTCCATATTTGGTTGTTTTCTATCTTTAAGTATATTCATGCCATTTGACTTTTTTATACTAACTAAATTACTAACATACTCTTCTCTCCTTTTTATTAACTACCATTTTTACTAATTATCCTCTTCTTACTGATTACCATTTTTACTTTTGCTACGTTTATTATTTTTTCTCTTTTCTTACTCTTTTTACTAATTACTCTTTTCTTACTCTCTTTTATTTATTACCACTTTTTACTCTTCTTTTTTCTTATACTGACTACCGTTTTACTCTTTGAATTACTGATCACCCTTTTACTCTTTACTGATTATTATTTTACTCTTACTAATTACCATTTTGCTCTTACTGATTACTATTTGACTCTTACTGATTACCTTTTACTGATTACTATTTTACTCTTTTGAATTTAATTACCTTCTTACTTTTTACTGATTACTATTTTTGCTTCTCATTG
>AWWV01012762.1:0-10708 GCA_001974805.1 Corchorus capsularis
CAAGCTCTGAACTTTCTCCTTGACGATTGCGGCAACCATGAATCCCGTGCCCCCAAACCGTGATATTGGGCATACCTCATTCATCTCAGCTTCCCCAAGTTCTCCCGGGACTATCATATCTGCCTTCACTAAAGCTTTATAGACTGTTGCCATCGGAGTAATCACTTCCTGAATTCGTCTCTTGACTGTTTCGCCTTTCTCAATCACACCCACCTGATTCCCACCGTGGTTAGGTAATGGTTTAGCCGGTGCCGCGTTTGCAAAGCTCAATTTCCCTGATTTTACCAACTCTTGTACAGCGAGTTTCAACCTCCAGCAATTTTCAGTATAGTGCCCCTCGGTTCCTGAATGGTAGTTACAATGGGCATTGCGATCATACTAAGCTCCTGGATTTGGCATGGGCTGCGAGAATGGCAGTCTTTGCAATAAATTCTGTTGTAATAACTGTGGGAGAAGCTCTGTATAAGTATATGGGATTGGATCAATTGGAGTTCTTGTATTAGCTGGACTCTTCTGTTGAATTGCTAGAGGTGCATTGGGGCGCTGATTCTGCGGTCTTGGTTGAAACGGCGTACCACCAACAGCACTGACATCCCCAGGGTGCTGAGTATAATAAGGGTTGGTCTGGTACTAGTAGTATCCTCGGGGTCGATAATTGTACCCATAATTCCTCGGGTAATACTGTTGTCCCTGATTCCTGGCCCTGTAATCTGTTTCCCCCACTGAATGTACTTCCCCTTCCTTCTTCCTTTGTCCTTTCTTAGCATGATCACCCAGCTCATCTAAATATCCCACCTTAAGCGCAGCTTCCATAGCTTCCCCGATTACAATTAAACTTGAGAATGACTCTGTGATCTTTTGGAGTAAGGTTTTAAAATACTCCTTAGGCAGGGTTCTCAGGAATAAAGAGTTTACTTCCCTTTCCGGGAGTCCAGGCACTAACAAGGCTACTTCTCTGAAACGCTGTCCATAAGTCGTCAACGATTCATCAAGCTTCCTTGACATATTTGTCAGAGTATCTCTAGTGGGTGTCAACTACATCAGATACCTAAAATGTGCTAAAAAGGCCTTGGTCATGTCGCCCCAACTCTGAATGTTTTTCGGATCCAGTTGATTGTACCATGTAATTGCCGAACCGGTTAAGCTAAACATGACGCTGTACATCAGGAACTTATCATCAGTGGAAAAGGGTGCCATCTTGTTCTGAAAACTGAACACGTGGTCCCTAGGGTTTTTTGTTCCATCGTACTTTTCAAAATCCGGCATTTTGAATTTCTGGGGGATGACTACCCCTTTTGCCACAGCAGTGCTTGTGATATTGGGGATTCCATAGTCCTGGATTCCATCCACGCTCCTTAACCTGTCTTCTATTCGGCTTTCAATCTTCTGCCGAAACTTTTCCTCTTCGGCCCCTTTTTTCGAGTTATCTTCCCTGATTAAGTCCGTAAACCCAGTAGCAGCTTTCCCAGGTGAAAACAGGTATGAGTAGTCCTGCTGTGCTGACGCAGGTGTAGCGACAGATTTGAGCGGAAGTGAATTAGAGGTCCTAGTGGATACCCCTGACTGTGGTGGGAAGGCGAACTGCGCTCCGCTAAACATTGAGGTATTAGAAACAACAGGTCTGGCCAGTAGTGGGAAAGCAAATTGCATGTTACTAGACACTACAGTATCAGACACTGTAGGCCTAGTTGCCATCCCTGCTAGCGGTGAGCTACCAGATGTTGTAGGGAACACGAAAGGATTGGTATTCTCATGCTCTGTTCGAGTTGCCCTCGGACTTACTACGGGCATCCTTCCCATCGGATCTTCCACACTCTGGGTATCTCCTGCCAAACCTTTCCCCTTCATTAGCTGTGTTAGCATACCTCTCATTTGCTCCATTTGAGCATTCATAGGCTCTTCTCAGAGTTTTGCCTCTTCATCTCGGCATGCCAATTCCTCCTTCAACCGCTGAATTTCCGCACTCTGTTCTTCCATCCTCCTAGTTCTAGACCTAGTGTTGTATCGTCGAGTAGGCTGATACTGTTTTCTAGGTGCTATCTTGACACTTTCCTGAATTAAAGGTCAAAGATCGTCATTATTATTTATTGTTATTATTTATTATTATCATTTTTAAATGCAATGAGAATGTGGGGCCCCTCCCAATGGTTGGGCCGAACCCCACAGGACGAAAGCCGTGGCCGTCACAAGTCTTGTTAACGATCAGGGCTTTCATTCTTATGCATATGATGTCATGATGCGTGCACCTATTCATCATTTAAGATAGAAAGAAAATTGGGATTCATTGTCTCGTCACATCATGAGAGCAAATTCTTCATTAATTGATAACAAGCCAACTGTAACCATTGTTCTGAAACTCAGAATATAATTTAATTACAAGCCATTGTCTGAACTTAAGTTTAAACTAGGAGTACTTTTAGTTACAGGCCTTAAATTGTTCACAAATAACATTAATAATAACTACTCTATTACAAGAGCTTCAATACTGTTGTTTCCCCACGAACTGCTGGAAATAGGCAAGAGCTTCATTGCATTTGTTGATGGTGCCATCCAAAAAGTCAGCTCCAGGTTGAAGGCGCTTGTCAAATGGTGCGATGCATGGCAGCACGTTCCTAGCCTGATCCCTGATGTCCTCTATCTGTTGCAACCCAATCTGGATCTTTTCAAGCAAAAAGCGAATCTGATCACACCTCTCTTGATAAGCCCTTTGCTGAAGGAACCTCTGATCTTTCAAGTCATAACATTCAGCTCTGAGTTCCACATATTGTTCCTCCAAATTTCTGAGCATCCCATTCACTTCTTCGAACTCTTCCTTGTTCAATATAGCTGCCCTCTTGTGAAATTCTAAATTTGCCTCTGCCTGGGCTTTGGATACTTCAGCTGCTTGTGCTCTAACTTTTTCTTCTTCTAACTTATCTCGAACCCTTTCATTTTCCTCTCTGGTTCTTTTTAGGTTGCGATCTAGTGCCTTTATCTGTTGATTTTTGACAGAAATTTCTCCCTTCTCGGTATCCAATCTTTCCTTGTAATACCTTGTTGCAAGATGGCTGGCTTTGTTCATTTTTTCCAATCTTACCCTTTCCTTGCACTCCACTTTGAAGTCCCCTTTTATCTTCTGATTCTCAGTTTCAGCTTTCTCTTTCAACTTCCTTGTATCTTTAATTTCCTCCCTTGCTTCTCTCAGCTTGGCCTCTGTTTCCCTAGCCCTCTTTTCTGCCTTCTCTTTTTCCAAAATCAGCTGCTGGTTAACCTTGGCTAGTCTTTCAGCTTCAGTGCCTTCTGTCTGTCTTTTCAACTGTATTGTCAGCTTCATAACTATGTCCTCCATCTTTTCACTTACTGCTGCTTCTAGATCGGTAGGGGGAGGCACCTTTATATCTTTTACTCTCTTCTGATGCCAATCCGGGTATTCTGGTGTCACCCTTGGATTTCTCCCACCTTTTCTGACAAAGATCATCTGTGTGAGGATTTTCCGCAACTCCTGAGCTTCTTGTTTAGAATTCTCTTCCCCATAGAGGATATCAACACTATTTAGACCATGAGTGGCAGGGATGAACTGTTTACTTCCATATTGCCTTCTAACCATCACGGGAGAGTAACTTGTGACACCCCATAGCCCAAACAAAGGTACCCACGGGTTGGGCCCGCAACAATAAGCCACAGAAGTAGTGTAGAACCATGGAGCGACCCAGTTAACTTGCTCAGCTTTGAGGGCTCCAAGAAATTTCATCCATTGTGCCTTGGTCCTACCTTCGGGCCACTTACTATCAAGATATTCCCGTATGGGATTTGCCCTCACCCACTGATGAATCGGTGGTGTAAATCGAGATTCTATGCATTCAAAGTGTCCTTTGAACCAAATAGTCAACAACTGAGCACAGCCCTGAAACCTTCCTCCTTTCTGCCGACAATAATTCAAGGACCTGATGGTTTCTGCTAAAATGGCGGGGACTGGGTTATCTCCTCTTAAGATAGAGTCAACCAAGTGAATCACATAGGAGTCCACATATCCTAGCGCTCTGGGAAACACAACCATCCCATATACCAATACAGCCATAATATTCTACCCCTGAGGAGTGTTTCGGTTCTCTTTGACAAATTCCATAAGGCACTGTATTGCCATTCCATCTGAATAGCCCTTACTCTTCCAATACTTATCATAAACCGCTTTCTTCATACCCATGAGATCTGCCAAGGTGGATATTGCTGTAGACTTGTTGCCTCTCATGAAGACCCTAGATCCTGCATTGATAGCCTTCAGCTTCAATAACTGAGCGTATTCTTCAATGGTGGGGACCATGTCAACCTCATTAAAGGTGAAACAACGATACGATCGGTCCAATACGGGAGCATTCCCCTGATCATATTGACATCCACCTTCACTTCCATAAGCTGCACTACCACTCCATACTTTTCTGCAAATTCCGATTCCGTCATCCTCATCTTCAGCCACAATTTGTGAAGTTCGGTGTAGTCATTCTACTTCAAATCCAAGTATATTTCCTCCGGTACCTCTGACTGGAACTCCCCGATTAAATTATCCCCATATTGTTTCTGTGCTAACTCATGTCTATGCTGGGCGTGAACCGGGTGACTGTCCCTTAGATGTTCTGGCACATAAGACTCCAAATCGTCCTGATCCCGCATCATCTTTCTCTATCTTAAATGATGAATCTACCTATTATGGATGCAAAATGCAAAGCGAAAGAGCAAAGAAAGGCAAACAACAAAAGAAATTAGTTAGTACTATGTGAATGTATAAGTTATTCAAGATTCTAAACAATATACTGGTGCCCTTATATCATCAAGAACATTTTCGGGTTTTTTTGAAAAACTCGAGCCTTGGGCTCTTAGGGCAGGGAGTCCATTTGTCGAGGTAACACAATTACCTCTTTCTACGATCTATAATAAAGAACAGTAAATGGTAAATGTAAGAAATGGTCCTTTTGTGTGCCTAGGTTTATTTACACAGGATTGGTTCTACTTAGGCTGGATAAGGTGATTATATGCTGGGTGAGGCTTATTGGTTCTAAAGGTTCCCAAACTGTCCTTACTGTCGCCCGTTTTGGACTAGCAAGGCCTCCAATCCTTACCCACTATGGGTTCATTGGAAAGAACTCAGTCTGAGTGGAGGTGTTCACTACAAACCCGCACGGTGACTATCGTCACACGAGAGCTAGCTAGTTTGCCTCCTCCTAAATAGGTAAGAGCTCCGGTGTAAGCTCATGCAATGCAAATGCAAGTTGATTAGTGCAAGTGTGAAGGAACATACAAACCTTCACTGAACAAACTCAACCCAAATTACTAAACTACCCCAAGAGAAAGGCAACACATGTAAAATTAAGCAAGACATAAACATGTAAGAATGTATCTTTATTAATGTATGGATATGGCATTATATATGTGCAGGATAAAAACATAGACATGAAAAACTAAACAAGAATAAACAAACAACCGATTGTGCAAACCCTAGTCAATACTAAACCAGAATTCAGTTCGACTCTCTAATCAATCCCTAGTGGAGTCGCCAAGCTGTCGCAACGTCCGGGTCCGGGGTACGAACCCTACCGTTTAACGACTTAAAGAATCTTAAAACTAAAGGGAGTCGCCACTAATCTTTTTTAACCTAGGTGTGATTAGCCACCTATCAGATTATTAAGCCTAATGTTAACCCTAACTTGGCGAAGGTAACACTAAACCTAATAAACGGTCTATTAACCAGAGTCCTAAGGGTTCGGGAGTCGGGTACGCGTGGGGAAGGATTAGCACCCCCACGACGCCCGTCAAAAGACGGCATTGACTATTCTAGACTTAACTGTGGGTTTCCATATTTGGTTGTTTTCTATCTTTAAGTATATTCATGCCATTTGACTCTTTTATACTAGCTAACATACTCTTCTCTCCTTTTTATTAACTACCATTCTTTACTAATTATCCTCTTCTTACTGATTACCATTTTTACTTTTGCTATCTTTGTCATTTTTACTCTTTTCTTACTTTTTTTACCAATTACTCTTTTCTTACTCTCTCTTATTTATTACCACTTTTTACTCTTCTTTTTTCTTATACTGGCTACCATTTTTACTCTTGGAATTACTGATCACCTTTTACTCTTTACTGATTACTATTTTACTCTTACTAATTACCACTTTGCTCCCACTGATTACTGTTTTACTCTTACTGATTACCTTATATTGATTACTATTTTACTCTTACTGATTACCTTTTACTGATTACCTTCTTACTCTCATTGATTACCATTTTGCTCTTACTGATTACTATTTTACCTTTTACTGATTATCATTACTTTTTTATTGATTACCTTTTACTACTTCATTCTTTTGATTATCTTTTACTTTTTACTGATTACCCTTTATTCTTTATCATTCTTCCTTTATTGATTACTCTTTACTTTTTACCATTGTACTCTTTACTAATTACACCTTACTGATTATTCTTTACTCTTTAACATTTTCCCTTTTACTGATTACTAATTTTACTTTCTCCCTTAAGTATCAATTTACCGATTAATCCATTAACTTTTAATTACTGATTTGTTGATTACTATTTTTACCTTGACTCTTAATCTCTTTTTACTGATTACTATCTTTTACTTAATTGCTGATTTACTGATTACTACTTTTACTCCCTTAATTATCAATTTACTTAGTCAAACTTTTACTTTATTACTGATTTACTGATTACTATTACCTTGACTTCCTTACTCCTTTTACTTATTATTTTAATTACGGATTGACTTGTTACTTCATTAATCCTTTTATTTTCCTTTTTACTTCTTTTGATCATCATTTTACTTGATTACTGATTTGCCCTTGATGCATGGATGCATATGATGCATGTATTCCGGTTTAACAACTATTTACCGAGTGGTTATACGAGAGGCATCATTTGGGCACCTTCCACTTGATTGGTAAGACCCCCAAATAAATACCCCAAGCCTAGGAAATCCAGACCAAAATAGACAATACTGTCAACATTTCGACCGGTTATTCCATCATCGAAATTCATTTATTCTTAGTCAAATGAACAGAATATCAGCAGCATTTAAGAAATTTAAACATGAATGCACGTGTAACCCAATTTATTGATTACTTCCTCAAATTACTAAAAAACTGAATTTATTACATATTTAATTCAAAGATTTAGTTATAGGCCTACCTACGAGCCCCAACCTCAAAAACCTCAAGAGGAAAATAAGACCCAAAATAGCATACCAAGCCCATCAAGAAGAATTAAGACAAAACAAGATAAATGAACAAACCCAAACTAAGAAAAAGCAACCTTTATTACAAAGTTTAAAGCCCAATATCATTTAAAACCCAAAGGATAAGTGGAAAGCCCAATATCATTTCAAGCAACCTTTATTACAAAGTTTAAAGCCCAATATCATTTAAATCACTCTTTATTCCAATCCAAATTCCTATTTTCTAATTGATAAGTGGAAAAGATCTAAATGTTAGAACTCCCAAAGCTTAATCCAAATTAAAAGACTTAAACAAACCTTAGTTCATTATTCTATTTCTAGGTTAAAGACTCATTTTTTCATTTTTTATTACTAAACCCCCATTCAGATTCAGGTTAATCTATTCAATACACACATATGTACATATCCATTTATATTATCTAACCAAGGTTTATTATTATTCTTCTTTAATTTAATTAATTTTTTTAGTTAATTCCATTAAACTAAATGAACAGGCACCTAATTAGGCAAAGTTAAAATCTAAAGGACCAAATCAGACCCACATAGGAACCTTATTGAAAACGGAACGGAATTTATGCACTTAAATGAATAAAGGTATTAACTTTTGGACCTAATTGATCTAAAACAGGGGGCAAACTGAAGAAATTAAAAGCAATTGAAGTTAATTATCGGAAAACGTTAAGGCTTATGTCATGCCTATAAATAGGCATTTTTTCTTAACTGAAATAAACCAAACTCGAGTTGATGTTTTTTCATTTATATGCTCTTTTGGTTTCTAGTAGCAGCTACTATATATATGACTTTTATCTCTTGATTTTTTTCACCCATGAGTTTTTTGATCTCTTGCTATTTGTTGTTAAATAGGTTTGATAGTTTTTGTTTGTTAAAGTGTGTAGCTTTACATAACTACATAAGAAAATTATCCATTACAGATATTTTCTTTGGAGCAAGCTGATAATTAGAATGTTGATAATTCAACGATGCCTCAAAATAATAATGAAGGTTTGCCACAAGTTGGAGCACGAATTACACAAGTTGATCAGATTTTCATGATTAGTACTTAAGGGAGCAGATTGCAAATCAATTAGCTGCTAGTAGTTCTTATTGACTTTTTGTATTAAGGTTTGGTCATTTATTTTAGACATTTTTTTGGATGATTATGATACTTTTATGATTAAAAATATTTTTTTTCCAATTTTATACATTTTCATATTTAATTTAATAATTATAATAAAATAAAACAATGTAATTCAGAATTTATGATATAAAATATAATGATGATAAGGGTAAAAACATAAAATTATTAATTTCCAGCATTCAGTATTTACATTTATCAAATAGTGCATTTATATTCGATATTCAGTAACCAACAATTTTTATTACACAATTCAGTGTTTATAAATTTCAGTACTAAAAATTCAGTGCTTAAATCTTTCAGCACTTAATTTCAATTTTATCAGACATAACCTTAGTTAATGCTTATTGCGTGTTGATTAATCTAATAGCATTAAAAATGCAATGAATTGGCAAAGTTGTGGAATACTTATGAGTGTGACATGGTCCAATAAGAAAATACTCTCGCCAAATGCCAATGCCAATGCCTAATAACAAATTCTAAAAACGTATTGGGTTGGCTTTTACTTAAAATTTTGAATAAGGAATCTTAAGATATAATAATGCCGAAAAAGAAAAAAGAAAAAAGCTTCTGATTTTTCTACCACCTAATTCCAATTGTTTTTTAATCATATTAATTTCAAAGAATTGAAAAGGCATCGATATGTAACAACTTTGTATAATATTTTTGCTACAATCGTAAAGATTGGGGTACCCTTTTGAGTTTTGAACAATATACTTCTACATCAAGATCAACGGCCCTTTAATTGAACTTATTATTTATTCAGTCGTGAAGATTGGGGTAGCCTTCCACACCAAAATCAACGTCTACATCTGTTGCTCTAAAGAGAAAAGTCTCCATGATTTAATTAGGCACATTCTTGATATTTAACCATGTATTATTGCGGTCAGGCATTTGACCTAATGGTAGAGTACTGGACTCTTAGTTCCAGTCTACCTAAACCATGAAGTCTTGGGTTCAACTCTCACAGAATGTGAGTTTGTTTGTAATTTGTTTGTTTATTTGGTAGGTAGGTAGTTTATTAATTATGATATAGTTTCTAGTTTGGATTGAATTCTCATTTACATGTTTGGGTATAAAGATTTATTTGAATTGTAAATAATGAGATTTCACTGGGTTTGTTTGTTGTGGAAGGGATTTGTTGACTCATAGATTAGCGTTTCGATAATGTAGCTAATCATGTAGCGGTGTACGTGTCTTCCTGTGCGTTTGTAATCCCAATCTCTTCAAGAAATGAAAATGATTCTTATCTCAAAAAAAAAAAAAAAACATGTATTATTATATTATTATCAATTTAAAGTTCTAGATTAATTGCTTTTTCCTTTTTAATGAATTTCCTTAAAAATAATTTAAGAACTAGTGGATTAACTATTTGTGTCATCTGATTTAAAATATTTTTCAATTAAATTTAACTACATATATAATATGCATAAGAGGCATTATCTTGATCACAATATAAAATTTTGTATTAATGTTCTATTTTTTGGTTAATTTAATGTTCCTTTTTATTAATGAGATTCTGGACTAATTAATAAAAAGACTTGACAATAAAATAAGTCTATTCTTTTAAATTTTAATAGTGCCTCTTGCGTTTAAATTTTGTATTAATGTTCTACATCAACTTCTGATCAGTGTGACATTGCGCTATATATAGAGGATACTCTTTGCCAAATGCCCGTGCCTAATCAACATATTCAAAAACGTATATTGGACCGACTTTTACTCAAAACTTTGAAGAATGAATTATCTTCAGATATAATGTTGAAAAAGAAGAAAATTTACTTTCAATTTTCTTATATACTTAATTCCAATTGTTTCTTAATCATATTAGTTTCTCCCTAAAAAAATATTAGTTTCAATGAATTGAAAGTGCATCTATATAATAACTTTGTCAACAAGTACTTAATGTTGAAAAGGAAAAAAAAAAAGCTTTTGATTTTCTTACTACTTAATTCAAATTGTTTCTTAATCATATTAATTTCAAAGAACTGAAAATACATCTATATAATAACTTCGTCAACAAGTTAATGTTGAAAAGGAATTAAAAAACTTATTAAGAATTCTCTTTAAGTGATTTAAGAACTAGTAGTAGTGGAAAATTAAACTATCTATGTCACCTTAGTTAAAATATCATATAATATATATATATATATATATATATCTTATATATATATTTAAAACAATGTACACTACAAGAATGGTAACTAATTAAATGTTGAGGCCTCCAAATCTCAACAAGTGTCATGTCCAATTAATCGACATGTGTCTCTAAATATTTCTAATATTCATTATTGATTAAAAAAAAGTCTTTGGTATATTTTAAGAAAGAACAATAATTTTTTACCATA
>AWWV01012763.1:0-14020 GCA_001974805.1 Corchorus capsularis
AGTAATATTCATGAAATTAGATTAATGCAAATTGTTATGCTATATTTTCTCGAATTCAAATTCTAATATGCCCTTTAACTATGATAGTAATCTAAATGGACTAAACTAAATGGACTAAAATTAATATGTAAAGTAAGAACATGCTTTACTAACTAAAATGCAATTTCATTTCCTTTGTGCTTTTTCTTCTGACCGATGCCATTACCAAAATTATGCGAGTCCTACTTATGGAATGCCTTACTAATTGATAAATTGATAATTAATTATTCAAAACGCTAAATTGAACTTAAGCCACATGATTAAAATGCAACAATACTAATTAAATTACTAAATGAAGCTAAGACGTGAAATATGCCAAAACGCACACACATATTTTTCCTTTGAATTTTTCAGACGCACCCTAAGCAATTAAAATGAATTAGCTATTCTAAATTGAAAGTGGACTTAAAAAATGACTAAAATGCCCCTGAGGGTAAAAATGACCAAAATACCCTTGGGCGACCCTAATGCCGAATAAGAAATGAATAAACTTAAATTAAAGGATACAGGACAAAAATAGGTGTCTACACTAGGCCGACCTACATAAGTCAATTGTTGGCCGAAGAAGACAAGCCACACTTTGTAGCCCTGTTGAAAGAATACAAAGATTGTTTCGCATGGTACTATGATGAAATGCCTAACTTAAGTCGTGATTTGGTAGAGCATCGTCTCCCAATCATCAAAGGTTACCATCCCTATCAACAACCTCCTAGAAGAATGGCTAATGATGTCATTCTTAAAGTCAAAAAGGAAGTTGAAAGGATCCTTAAAGTAGGATTCATCCGTACCGCAAGGTAGGTCAAATGGATATCAAACATTGTCCATGTAGTTAAGAAGAATGGTAAAATCAGGGTGTGTGTTGACTTTCGTAACTTGAATGCAGCCACCTCTAACGATGAATATCCTATGCCTGTTGTAGATTTACTTGTGGATGGAGCCGCCCAACATCGAGTGTTATCATTCATGGATGGACACAGTGGCTACAACCAGATCTACATAGCAGAGGGGGATGTCCCAAAGACTGCTTTTCGTTGCCTAGGTGCAATTGACACTTTTGAGTGGGTAGTCATGCCCTTTGGACTCAAAAATGCTGGTGTAACCTATCAACGAGCAATGAATGCCATCTTCCACGACATGATTCACAAGTTCATGGAATTTTACATAGATGATGTTGTGGTAAAGTCGCATAATCACCTTGACCACATTGATCATCTAAGGCGTTTGTTCGAAAGAATGAGACAACATGGCTTAAAAATGAATCCATTGAAATGTGCTTTTGGTGTTAGTGCAGGTAACTTCCTTGGATTTTTGGTTCATCAACGAGGAATCCGGATAGACCAAAACAAGGCAAGGGCTATCTTACAAGCAAAGCCGCCTACATTCAAAAAAGAGCTACAACATTTCCTTGGACAATTGAACTTTTTACGAAGATTCATCTCCAATACTGCTGGTAAAACCAAGGCGTTTTCACCACTGTTGAAGTTGAACGATAAGGAAGAGTTCCAATGGAATGATGAACATGAAGAAGCTTTCGAGGCCATCAAGAAGTACCTAGCTTCGCCTCCTGTTTTAGTTCCTCCTAAGAAAAATCAAACTTTGTACTTGTACATTTCAGCCACTGAATCCTCTATTGGATCCTTGTTGGCTCAGGGTATACGCAAAGGAAAGGAACAAGCAGTGTATTACTTAAGTAGGACTCTTACTGATGTAGAAATCAGATATAGTCCTATTGAAAAGCTTTGTTTATCACTCTATTCCGCAGCAATAAAACTTAGACATTACATGCTTTACTTTGATGTCTGTATTATTGCTAAAACTAACATGGTCAAGTACATGGTGAATCAATCTTTCCTTAGAGGCCGCCTAGGGAAGTGGTGCTTAGCACTCTCCGAGTTTAGCTTCAAATACATACCTTAGAAAGCAGTCAATGGTGAAGCCATTGCAGACTTTTTGGCCGACCACCCTTGCTTGGATCTGGGGGAAGAATTTGAAGACTCAAACTTTGTCATGGAGGTGTCTTTTACCATGGGAACTAGAATTTGACGGGTCTAGCACTCACTCAGCAGGGGCAGGGATCGTAATCATTTCTCCTGATAATGAAATTACCATGATGTCTTTTCATCTAGACTTTGATTGTACTAACAATCAAGCTGAATATGAAGCACTTATCATTGGTTTAGAGTTACTCAGGAAGATGAAAGTATCCACAGTACACATCAAAGGAGACTCTCAGCTGGTTATTAACCAACTTATTCGAGGTTTCAATTGCACAAGTCCATCTTTGCTACCATACTATGCAATGGCAGTGCAATTGTTAGAGAAATTTGATGATGTAAGGATATAACACGTTCCAAGACATCGGAATGAAACTAAAAACCTTGCTGCACAACTTACTTCTAGTATTTCCTTTCTAGATGACATCTGGAGGAAAGTTATAAATATTGAAAGGAGAAACTTGCCTTCAATATTTACTAGGGACAATGTACTGAAAGTATACAACATAATACACAGACTTGATGATTGGCGCCAACCTTTTCTTGATTACCTTCGACAACCATCAATAAGGGTTAGTAGGAGAATCCGGACTTCGGTTGTGCCCTATACCATCTTGGCTGATGAGTTGTACCAAAGGGACTTAGACGGATCTCTAATGAGATGTCTAGGGAAAGAAGAAGCTAAGAAGGTCATCAAGGATGTACATGAAGGCTTGTGTGGTGCACACCAAGCTGGAAGAAAGATGAGATGGTGATCGAGCCAAAAACAACCCTATTTTTATGGCTATTTTACTATGTTTTTGGATCTATTTATGCTCTAATTTGCCTTATTTTGATGATATTTGTGTTTTTAGTCTTTATAAGATGAGAAATTGGAATTTGTTAATTTTCACTACTTTTGGACCTATTTTGATGACTTTTAACACAGATATTAGCAAAGTGATTTTGATTATAGATTTGAAGATTCGAAGTTCGTGATTTGAAGATTTATTGTAGATAATTTGAAGATTTGAAGATTATTGAAGGATTATTTCAAGGAGCAAGAATTGAAGATTGGAGCTTAATTGCGAAGGATTGAAGCCAAGCCCAGAAGAAGCCCGGAAGTTAAGGATTTTTGGATATTTTATATGGGATAATACTCAGCCCATATAAGATCTTAATTGGAGTTAAAATCTCAATTTATGCTCCACAAATCCAAAAGAATATTCAATTCCGGCAATATTCCCGTAACTAGTCCAGCGCAGTCTTGGTAGAAAGGCCATAACTTTCTGCTCAGATGTCCGCTTTAGTCTCGTGAGTAACCGTTGGAAAGATAACTCCGAGATCTACAACTTTCCTTTGAAGTCCAAAGCCCAAATCTGCCATCTTCAGATCTGAATTTTCTGTTGAAGTTTCTGCAGAAATACAGAAAATTCCAGAATCCTGTTTTAACTTGGATTCTACTCTAGGAAGACTTTTAATCCAACTTGGAGTCCATGTTAGACCCTAAACCGTCCTAGACTATAATCCTAAGTCTATTAGGAGTCCTTGGGTTATTTTTTCACTATAAAAAGCCACCTTAGGTCTAGATTTTTAGAGTATAATTTTTCCATAAGATATATTGTAGTTTAGTTTGAAGATTTGGAGGAGAAGACCTAGGAGCCGCCGCCCCCCTCTCTTCCTCCTCCATAGATATGTTTTCTACTTCTTATTTATGGATGCTCACTCAATTCATGAGTGAGTAATCCTTTTCTTTTCTCCAATGTAAAATTTAATTGATCTCTTGACTTATATCATGGTGAGATTTTGTACTTATATATGAAAATTGTTTTGGGTATTTCTTAGATCTCTATTTTAATCCTATGTTGCTTGTTTTGATGAGTTGGAGTCGACACTGCCTTGATAAATTAGGTTAACATTAGCTAGATTAAGTCTAGAATTAGAACCTCAGATTTAATCATATGTAGCAATTGGTTGAGAGTTAGACCTCCTTCCAAGAGAGATAAAAATCAACGACCGAGAAATTGCTTGTTGTGCTTGTTAATAAATTACTTGAACTTAATGCTTTCTTCCTAAACAATCTTTAAGCCCTAGAACGGTAATTGATTGTTGAAAGAGTAAAAGGGGTAGATTAAGCCCTAGAACGGTAAATTTATCTAATTGAGGTAATTTAAGATTTAAATCACCAAGCTATCCAAGGTTTTCATAATTATTAGATATCAATGATCCATGTTATTTATGTCAAGAGGGAGATTAATTCTATGTTGGAGGGTTTTCTTTAATTGTTTTCTTATAAAATTCACTTTTTTTTTCTTTAATTTTCTTGATTGCTTTCTTAGTTAATTTTATAGTTTGCTAGATTTAATTTTTAAACTCTTTTCCAAAATTCTCTCTATTTTATTTTGTTTTAAGAAAAAAAATAATAACCACTTTCTCTGTGGGTTTGACCCCTACTTGCCCTAGGTATTCTTAGTTAGTAATTGTTGGGATAAATTTTATTTTATGGTCATTGACGACACGATCATAATTTTGGCGCCGTTGCCGGGGAAATTGTGTTTTATTTTCTTTTTCTTTTTTCTTTTTCTATTAGATTTGCACTTGATCATCTTTGTTTTGCAGAAAAGATCCAATGGCGCAACCACAAACGTTACGGGAGCTGAACTTCAACAGTGAGATGCCGCTGCTTTGCATTGATTATCCTACTTTGGATATAACTTGCAAATTGCCGTCAGCAATAATCCACAAGATGCCTACTTTCCAAGGAGAATCTCATGAGAACCCTCATGAGCATCTACATAGTTTCTTTATCAAATTGTCCCGCAATCACTGGGGTGCCTCAAGAGGAAGTAAGACTTCGTGTTTTTCCTTTGACATTAGAAGGAAAAGCGAGAAACTGGTTCATAAGTCTGCCATCAAAATCCATAAATTCTTGGAAGAAAATGGAAGCAGTATTTTTGAACAAGTTTTTCCCTGAAACAAAGCGTGCAGATGTCAGAAAGAAAATCACTACTTGTCAACAACTAAGTGGCAAGAAGTGGTACCAATACTGGGAGAGATACAACGAGATCTGCGCGAATTGTCCTTATCATAACCTAAGTGAAGCACTCTTGATTCAGAACTTTTATGATGGACTTCTTCATGATGATCGTACTTATGTCGATGCTGCGAGTGGAGGAAGCTTTACATTCAAGACACCGGAGGAAGCAAGGAAGCTGCTCAACACGATGGCTGAAAACGTATACCAATTTAATGCCGCTAATGGAGATGTGTCATCCAAATCATCAGAACCTGCAACCGAACGACTAAACCACCTTGAAGAAACTGTGAAATCGATAGCCACTCAACAAGGGGATTTAGTGAAGATGTTTGCAACTATGATGAACAAGCTTTCTCAAAATCTTTCACCACTTCCAGAAGGGCGTATAAACGGAGACAAAGAAAGGTACGGAGTAAAAGCCATTGGAGAAGCTCAACAGTGGTACACAAATGAGATTGAGTTACCTGATATCCCACTTCCACCTGCAATATTACCACCTTTAGAGCCTATTTTCATTGATGTGCCGCCACCAGTGGCTGTAATCAATGACAAATTGCCAAGTGAAGAGGAGATTTCAGTCAACCACAAGAAGGAGAATCCACTACCCTCACCAAAAGCTGACCAAATTCAATCAGAAGACGAATGGGTGGAGGAGATGCGAGCTAAGTATGATCCACTACCATTCCCTGAAAGATTTGCACAACAACTAAATTCACTCCGAAAATTAGAGGTCAATATTCCCATGGTTAATGAAATGGCCAAAGTACCCAGGTATGTATCTTTTCTCAAAGAATTATGCATCAATAAAGAAAGCATGCTGAAAAATATGCTTGTATGAATGAAAATATATCTGCTGGATACCAAAGGAAATTGCGACATAAATGCTATGACTTAGGATCTTTTTCTATTCCTTGTGAAATCGGAAAGAATAAGGTAGATAATGCCATGTGTGAATATGGATCTTTAATTAATATCATTCGTTATTCTGTCTATAAGCAATTGGGAATAGAATCTCTGCTTGAAACTGATCTTACTATTCAATTTGCTGATAGAACTAACCATAAACCTGATGGTTTAGTTGAGGATATTTTAGTGCAAATAGGAGATTTTGCTTTTCCTGCAGATTTCTATGTTCTAAAGATGAGCGAATATGACCTTCATCTACCTCAATTGCCATTGCTGCTAGGAAGACCGTTTTTAACCTTAGCAAGGATGAAGTTCAAAGCACAAGATGGAACAATCAGCATGGAATTTGATGGAAAGCCAATTACATTCAATATTAATGAAACCATGAAAGCTCCTGCTGAGATCCATTCCATCTTTGCCATTGACACAATCGATGTCTACTCTGAAGAAGTGCAAAGACTCAATCAAGAAGATAAACTTGAAGTTGTACTTACTACGAGTTTATATCAAGGCGATGTCGAGGAAGCAGAAGTCCAGATGCCAAAAGAAGTAGCAGAAGTTGTTAAAGACTTAGGATCAACGGAAAGAAAGGTGGAATCAGTCTCTTACATCAGTCTAGAGCCAACGCCCAAGCCGTTGCCATCTATCATTCAACCTCTAGAAGTCAAGCTGAAACCACTTCCTGAAGGCCTGAAGCATGTTTTCGTTGGAGACAACGAGACCCTGCCTACTGTTATTTCGAGTAAATTGAATGATTTACAAGAAGAACAACTAATCAGAGTTTTAAAGGAATACAAGGAAGCCATTGGATGGACCGTAGCTGATATCAAAGGAATAAGACCTACTGTATGCATGCATACGATTCGACTTGAAGATGATGCAGTAGCCGTTCGATAGCCGCAAAGAAGACTGAATCCAAACCTTGCTGAAGTTGTCAAAGAAGAAGTTCTCAAATTACTTGGAGCTGGTCTCATTTATGCCATATCTGATAGTAAATGGGTCAGCCCTGTCCATGTAGTTCCAAAGAAGTCTGGATTCACCGTCGTAGAAAACAAGGAAGGAGAGCTCGTTCCTCAAAGACTGCAGAATGGATGGAGAGTGTGCATCGACTGCAGAAAGCTGAACTCTGCCACGAGGAAAGACCACTTTCCACTGCCGTTGATAGACCAGATGTTGGAGAGATTAGCCTGCAAATCCTACTACTATTTTCTGGATGGGTATTCTGGATACTTTCAGATTCCAATTGCACCTGAAGATCAAGAGAAGACCACCTTTACATGTCCTTTTGGTACATATGCCTATACAAGAATGCCTTTTGGTTTATGCGATGCACCTGCAACTTTTGAAAGGTGTATGATGAGCATCTTTCAAGATTATGTGGGAGATAAGATGGAAGTATTCATGGACGATTTCACAGTCTATGGAGATAGCTTCAATCATTGCCTTAATAATCTAGAACTCATCTTAAAAAGGTGTGTTGAAACCAAGCTAGTATTGAATGCCGATAAGTGCCACTTTATGGTAGAACAAGGTATTGTTCTAGGCCATGTAGTGTCTAAAGAAGGGATGCAAGTCGACAAAGCAAAGGTTGATGTCGTCCAAAACCTGCCCTATCCAACATGTGTCAAAGATATCCGCTCTTTCTTAGGCCATGCTGGATTCTATAGAAGATTTATCAAGGATTTTTCAAAAATCTGAGCACCAATGTGTAGATTACTTCAGAAAGATGTAGAGTTCGAGTTTGGAGACGATTGCAAGGAAGCATTTGACAAATTGAAGACTGCCCTCACCACCACTCCAATTGTTAAACCACCTGATTGGAAACTGTCGTTCGAGATCATGTGTGATGCAAGTGACGTTGCTATTGGAGCTATTCTAGGTCAGAAAGTTGACAAGGTACCTCACGTTATCTATTATGCTTCAAGAACTCTAGATGCTGCTCAAAAGAACTACACCACCACAGAGAAAGAGATGCTTGTCGTTGTCTTTGCTTTGGAGAAGTTTCGACCATATATTCTAGGATCTAAAGTGATAATCTACTTCGATCATTCTGCATTGAGATATCTTATGACAAAGAAAGAAGCAAAAGCTAAGCTTATGCGATGGCTTTTGTTGTTTCAAGAATTTGATATCGACATAAGGGACAAGAAAGGAGCAGAGAATGTCGTTGCCAATCATCTGAGTAGAATTGAAGGAAAGGACAAAGAAACTGCAATCAATGAAGCACTACCCTTTGAAGAATTGTTTGTCGTTTCTCAAGTTCCTTGGTATGCTGATATAGCTAATTACTTAGTTGCTCGTCGCTTACCCCCAGATCTTAGCAAGTGGAAGAAATTGAAGATCATAAGTGATGCTAAGTATTACTTATGGGATGATCCGTACTTATGGAGACATGGATCCGATCAAGTTATGAGAAGATGTATTCCAGATCATGAAGTCCAATCAGTTCTAAAATTCTGTCATAGCTTTGAATGTGGAGGCCATTTTGGACATAAGAAGACCGCAAGAAAGATCTTGGATTGTGGATTCTATTGGCCTACACTCTTTAAAGATTCTTATGAACATTGCAAGACTTGTCCACGCTGCCAGAAAGTTGGAAGTATATCGAAAAGGAATCAGATGATTCAATCTCCTATAGTTGTTGTTGAAATCTTCGATATATGGGGAATTGATTTCATGGGACCTTTTCCTCCATCAGATAAGAAGAATTACATCCTATTAGCCGTTGACTATGTTTCTAAATGGGTTGTAGCTGTAGCTACGGAGAAGGATGATGCAAAGACAATAGTAAAATTTATAAAGAATAACATTCTTTATAGATTTGGGAATCCAAGAGCCCTTATTAGTGATCGTGGAACTCACTTTTGCAATAAGATTGTACAATCACTGGTTGAAAAATATGGAGTTAGCCATAGGGTATCTACTTCATATCACCATCAAACCAGTGGTCAAGCTGAAGTATCCAATCGTCAAGTCAAGCTGATTTTGGAGAAGACAGTTAATGTTCAAAGAAAAGATTGGAGTATGCGACTAGGAGATGCTTTATGGGCTTATCGTACAGCTTATAAGACACCTCTAGGTATGTCCCCATACAGAATTGTGTTTGTAAAACCATGTCATTTCAAAGCATGGTGGGCAGTTAAGCAATGCAATCTTAACTTTGACAAAGCTTGAATTCAAAGGATGCTACAATTACAAGAGCTTGAAGAAATTAGGAATGAAGCCTATGAGAATTCAAGGATTTATAAGGAAAAGACAAAAGCCTTACACGATCAAAAGATATTAAGGAGAACATTCCATGAAGGTCAAAAGGTTTTGTTATTCACAAGCTCAGTAAAAGGATTCCCTTGAAAATTAAAATCAAGATGGGGTGGTCCATTTGAAGTTGTGAAAGTATATCCTAATGGGTCCATGGATATCTATAGCCCAACTAAGAAAACTCAGCACAAGGTCAATGGACAAAGACTTAAGCCTTTCTTTGAGCCATTATCAGTAGATTTGATTGAAGAAATTGAGTTGGAAGAACCAATTTATCTTCCAACTTAAGAATTTAAAGAAAGAGAAAGTCAAGCTAATGACTTTAAACAAGCGCTTGTTGGGAGGCAACCCAATTTTAATTTTAGTTTTTAGGTTTTACGAATTTTCTTCATTAAATTGAAGAAAATTTATCCAAGGAGTAAGAAGTATCAAGCACCAAGCTTTAGTCCATGCATAACCGGTTGTAACACGGTTAGTAGGCATGCGTAGCCGGCTATAGCTTGGCCATGCCGCGCACCATGCTAAGCATGGTGATCAGACCAAAATTATGCATCTTTTTATGGTCATTTTCCTATGCTTTTTGGGTATTTTATGCTTCATTATGCCTTATATTTGGTATATTTGTGTTTATAGGTGTTAAAGTGAATAAAAGTGCAAAATCACCAATTTTGTATCTTTTTGGAGCCTTTTTTGATGATTATTTTCACAAATATTTTCCAAGGACAATTTAGATGAAGAATGGAGCCAATATGATCGTGATTGAAGAGCTTGAAGAGTCAATTTTATCATCATAAGATTGATTTTCAAGAGTTCAAAGCAAAGTAGCAAAGTTGAATTTCAAGGCAAGAAGTTATGTCAAGAAGTGTCATAGCACTGGAGTACATGGGTTGCGAGGCAAACCACATGGGGTGCCAAGCTTGCCACATGGGCCCCCAGCGCTAGTCGTGACATGCCACCAGCACCGGCATGGGCGCAAGAGACCTGGGGCCTGAGAGCAACGCCCTGGGCGCTCAACCCTGCAACATGGGCGCCCAGGGGGAGTCGGGGGTCATGCCGCGCGCGCGCCACCCAGCAGCCATGCGTGTCTTCACCCTGAAGCCTCTTCACTTGTTTCCAGATTTGGCGACCCTTCTATATTTTGGCCATAACTATTGATCCAGAGCTCCGTTTGAGGCAAATCAGTAGCCGTTGGAAAGCTAACTCCAAGATCTACAACTTTCGTGTTTTGATCGAAGCCTAGTTTTGCCGCTTTCGTGGACGAAAATGCCCCTGAAGTCAGCGGACAGAAACTGTCTCGGGCCTGTTTTGCGGGATTGATCCAATTGAGCCCAAATTCGTATTTGGACTAGCTTGAAGACTTGGAGAGCAGTCCAGCACGTCCTTAGGGTTTGTTTAGCTCTAAATTGCCACCCTCTATAAATACCCTCTTAAGTCTAAAACCCTAGTACACACACCAACCTATCATAACCTAGATCTAATTCTCTTAGGAGTGCGACGATAGGAAGAAGGGAGGCTGCCGCCGGCCTCAAGCATTGTAAGTCTCTCATGGATTGCTTGCAATCCATGAGTAGCTAAATCTTTTATACTTCTTTTCCTTAGGTACTTTTGATCAATGAATTATTGGTGAGACTTTTGTTCTTAATAATTTGAGCTTTTTCCATTTGAATACGTTTCTTATCTCTATGCTTCATCTTATGTGTTCATACTTTGATTGATTTGGTGCGCAACATATCTTGAGATTTATGAATGATATAGTTACATTAAAGTAGCTTGAGTCAAGCTAAAGTTGGTCCAAATAACAATTGTAATTCTAGGAGTCCTAGGTTCAATGGGATATCAAACCTTGTTGAAATCTTTAGGCCGAGATGGAAATTGATGTAGGCAAGTTTGGTATTGATTTATCATGCATGTGGATTAATAAAACCTAATGCTTGTTATAGGAAGGGGTGAAACCTAGATCATAACATTAGAGGTTAATTGTCAGCGAGATGCGGATTAATCTTCATAGCATGTTGGAATTAGCATCACGTCTGTTCCTATACCAATTATTCAAATGGAGTTGTTTAAGATATTAAGAGGATTACTTTGTTTCAATGAAAGTTAATGTCTACGTCTTAGGCTATATACCGATTTGGGGTAATTTATGATTCTTAATTGATTGCAATCTAAGCCAAATTTATGTTTAGTGTCTATGATCCATGATTCACTTGATCAAAGTAGTTGCCTAAAGGAGAAGAAGTATGTTCTTATTCATTGTTTTTACTAAACTCTCTTTTAATTCTTTAATTTAGATTTGTTTTAATTGTTTTCTAGTTTAATTAATCTATTTTCAAAAATCTATAAAAATCTCTTTTAGGTTAGATTTTCTTTTGTAAGATTTAACTTTGATTCGTACCTTCCCTGTGGATTCGACCCCTACTTGCCCTAGCTATTTGTTATTGGTTTGTGGGGATTTATCTTGTGATTTGTTCAATGACCGGTCACATGGCCGGCCATGGCTCGGCATTACCACGCCATCTGCATACCACTGCCCGGCTATCACAAAGGCAGCTACCATGCATGGCCTGTAGTAGCCCGCACCATGCAGCACACCTTAGCTCGGCAGCATCATTACCAAGCCAGGCCATGTTTCGCGCCCTAAACCGAGCCATGTAGCAGTTTGCTCCAGCCCATGCCACTCCTTGGCTATGCCACGCTCCAACCCAGATAACCAAGCCACAGCCCGCTCACTGCCCAGGCCATGCCGCGCATCCGCGCCACTGCCATGCCACCGCTCAGCCCTAGCCGCGCCATACCAGGCCTTGTCCCGGCCAAGCTAGGTCCTTGCCGTGCCAAGTCCAAACCATGCTAGGAGAAGTGCTGCACCATCCCATGCAAAGTAAGTTAGGATTTTAATTTCCTATTTTGACTAGGAAATTGAGTTCCTAATGGCTTTCCTTTTCCAAATAGGTAATGTGTTCCTAAACAAGGTATGTTTTCTTACTTTTTACTCTAACTAAAACCTCTTAGACTTAGGACTTGATCATTATATAAAGGCACTCTACCCCTACTCTTTATTCATCAAACAAAACAAGCAATATTGGGAGAGTAAAGTTTCGGCTAGAAGCAATAATTTGGAGAACTTGAGTCGATTTTGGGAAGAAAATTTCGATAAGTTCAAGTTGGAAGCAAGTCGATTCCCCTCAAGTCAAGAAGCAATTTCGATTCTTCCTCCATCCCTCTTAAAGATGTCAATGATAGTAGCAACCACTTCCATGAATTTTGAAGTTCAATTCAAGAATTTTAGAAGGCAATTTTATCAAGCTGGAGTTTCTCAATTTGGTTCAAAATTTCAAGGAACCTTTCTTCGTCAAGATTGCCATGAACTCTTGAGCATGATATCGTTGCTACCTAAGGAAGATGTTGAAGCTAAGCCCGGTTTCAAAGCTAGGATGATTCATCAATTTCTTTGGGACAAAGCTAGCAAATCACATGAAGCTATTATGAGATCAAAGGAAAGAGCTGAAACGGAGTTTGAAAAACGATTCCACCCCTATGGAAATCGGTTTTCTCAACCAAGAAATTTCAATGGAAGGATTAGACCTCAAGTTTCATCATGGAGCAAGCCTTTCCCTATGCCAAAGATTGATGGGTATCGCACCAAGCCCTATAGGCCACCCTATAGACATTCAATGCGATGTGCCCCTTTTCCTCCAAGGTTAGAAGATCCTTATTATGCTTCTTCATCTAATCAACCAAGGATCGCACCAATTGCTACTATTTTTTGCTTTGGAAGAATTGAAGGAAAAATCATCAACTCCAATTGGACCAAAGGATCCGTTGCTTGAAGAAGGTCAAGGTGAAAATAATCCAATAATTATTTCTTCTGATTCTGAGTCAAGTGATGCTTCTAGTGATGAGAATAAGGAAGGGGAAAAGGAGGTGAATCAAGAGAAGGAAAATAAGGAAGAAATTCATCCTTTCTTGGTTCAATTCAAGGATATTAATGATCAAGTTGCTAGTTTAAGAGAGGATTTTGATAATATAATTGGAAATCTGGATACCCTCTTCAATTTATTGGAGAATGCTATTCCTAAACCAATTTAGGTTTAGAATTAGGATTTTTAATTTTAAGTTTACGTTTTCTAGATTTAGGTTTTTCTTTTTAAGCATCTTAGGTTTAGTTATTTAAATTTATGCTTTATCTTTAATTTTCCTTTATCTTATGTCTTTATTTTTCAAGTTTCGTTAATTAACTATCTAGTTTTATTTTCCTATCACTTTAATTTTTATTGTCTTTTTGAGCAATTCTCTTCATCAAAGCCACCCAGGTATGTTTTCATGAACCCTAACTCTTTATTTTTGGTAAGCTATTTTGCATGCTTTGATTTCTTGATTGCTTTTACATTGAGGACAATGTGAATTTTAAGTGTGGGGGGTGAATACTTGATAGGGTTATTGTTTGATAAATTGAGTCATATGATAGTTTTTGTTTGCATGAGAACCTAGGATAAAAATTTGATTGTTTATGGATTGATCTTTTATTCCCCAATTTTTGAAACAAATATTTCGGAAAAAAATTGATTTTTGAAGCACTAAAATTTGATGATTTTATACTATTTGATTTTTCATGCATATATTGAGTTATTGATTTGATTATGATTGATGAATGCTTAGAATTTTTAATAATGTTTTATTCATTGATTGATTTATAGCAAGAAGTTTTGATTTCTTAGAATTAGGTATAATTGAAGTTTGTGATATGATCTTATTCATTCATTGCTTTTATGATTATCTATTTCTAGAACTTGTGTTGAATCTTGATTGA
>AWWV01012764.1:0-11658 GCA_001974805.1 Corchorus capsularis
ATTTGGAAAAAAATTATGGGCAAAAAAGAACGAGTATAAACATTACATTAATGTTGCTTTTAAGTTCTAATTATCTTCCTGTTAAGTGTCCTATCAACACTTTGGAATTATCTCCTCTAATTTCTCTATCCTTTTCGATTTGAAAGTGCAGTTTGATGTCACATTTCCTGCTCTTGCATGCTCTATTCTCAGCCTTGATGCAATGGACATCAGTGGGGAGCAACATCTTGATGTGGTGTGTATGCAATTTGCGATGATTCATGCATTTTATTCTTTGTTGATACGTTTTTCTATTACATTAAGTGTTATAAAGGGAATTCTGAAGTAAAAACACACACACACACACGGGCACGCACCATGGGTACATTAATGAGCTTGCACACATTATGTAGTCAGTTTATGGCCATGCATGTGTCCACACAGAGCTTTCACTTTTCTTTACATGCTGCTTAAATTGTTTCTCTTTAGCTGTTAAAGTCATAATGTCATCATTATTTTTTTTTTATTTGGTAAACTTGCAGAAACATGACATCATTAAGAAAAGGTTAGATTCGCATGGCAATGTTATAGAAGCAAGACAAGATGGAATTGGTGCTCCCAAGGTAAGCTGTATGATATTACAAGTTGATGTTGATTTTTCTTAAAGGAACTGAGGAGTCACACATTCAGCATTGTTTTCCCTCAGCCTATCTTTATATTCATTTTATTTTTGCTTTGCGCAGATTGAAAAGCCTTTACAGAGGCATGGTGGCAGACTTGAGCACAATGAGACGTATTGCGGTTCATGTTATGGTGCTGAAGCGGTATGCTTTATTTATCTGGTTCATCTATATGCTCTGTAATATTAATCCACTGTGTGCATGTTTGTCCAGAGTATGGAGGATATTTGACTTTGTTTTGTAGGTCACAGTACTTTATCCTTAACCTTAATAGAATAATCATTAACAGTCTAGTTATAAGAACTATTATTTTGCTTCACTTATGGTGCATTTTTGCCTCGCTAAACATTATTTTTCTTTTCCATCATTGCAGTCTGATGATGATTGTTGCAACTCCTGCGAGGATGTTCGTGAAGCATATAGAAAGAAAGGTTGGGCTTTGTCGAATCCCGATTTAATTGACCAGGTCTGTCGGCATAAGAGCTTATAGTGTATCTGATTTCTGAATTAATGTCAATTTGAATGAGACAAACACAGACACTCATGGTAGGGTAGAATGTTAGTTTTGTTAGTCATATCTGATATTGATATTTATGCTGTACTCACATGGTCATCATTTTCTTTATGGTAAGCTACATATTTGAAACTTGAAATCTATTTCCCTTCCTAATGATGCCTATTGACCCTATTCCCCTCATCTAGAGCCTCTCTTTTGGAAATCCAAGATCGTAATGGCACTGATCCTTTTGCCAAATACCTGAAAATCATTTGTCTAATTATTAGGTAATGGACGTGGTACTTTGCCATGCCCACTTTTAGGTGCATCAATAAGCTTACTTTTTTTGTTTTTCAATAATCAGATTCTTCATTTGTTAATCTTATATCAGGACAAATACCAACATTGATGGATTTTTTGTTGTATAATAATTGAAACTCTTAGTTGTGTTTAGTTGTGATAAAGGCAAATTATACACAATTTGGCCTTCTCAAACATCCCAATGAATAACAGTGTATGCCTTGACTTCATGGAGTTGCAGTTTAATGCTTTCTGGCCATCTTATCTAAATATGCATTTCTGCCACCTTTAGAATTGATTTCAGTTGACCTACATGGATTATGTTTAATACCTTGATTTCGCTGCTTTCTATTGTTCAGTGCAAGAGAGAGGGTTTCCTTCAGAAGATTAAGGATGAAGAAGGTGAAGGATGTAATATATATGGCTTTTTAGAAGTTAACAAGGTGGCAGGGAATTTTCATTTTGCACCTGGGAAAAGTTTTCAGCAATCAAATGTTCACGTGCATGACTTGCTGGCATTTCAAAAGGAAAGTTTTAATGTAAGCATACTCCCTCCCCCTCCCTCTTCCTTTTTTTTTTTTTTTTTTTTTTTGCATTCTTTGTGTATGCACCGTATATATTATTCGAAAATGATCATGCAATCTAATTGTCATGCTTCATGAATTTTTGATATATAGATAAGTCACAAGATCAATAGATTAGCTTTTGGAGATTACTTCCCTGGTGTCGTGAATCCTCTTGATGGGTAATTGCTACTTATGGTTAATCATTTTACTTTGTCCATGTACAACAGCTGGACCTTAGAATATGCTATATTTTGTCGTCTTCCTTATTTATTTGTTTATTTTTTTCTTAATTTTCAGTGTACACTGGACACAAGAACAACCAAGTGGGATGTATCAATACTTTATCAAGGTGAGTTTTCTGCATTAATGCATCTTTAACACCTTATTATCATAATTTGCAATACCAATTACATTCATCCAGTAAAGGAAGCAAAGATCTTACTCAAAGATTCTGAATAGTTCCCTTCCAGTGCCCTTCTTATTCTGTTTGCCTGTCAGTGTATGCAGCATGTAACATGACATGTCTACACCAAATGCTATATATCTAACTATTATGGAATCGTATCAAAGTTCTGAAACTAATATGCATAAAAGCCTTCAAGTTTATAAACATTAGTTTAAACTGTCAAAATAGCAAGCAAATTGATCTACACTCGACATATCTGGCCATATTAGCTTTTATTTTTGAGCTCAGTGCATGTTGTCATATTTATTGAAGAAACCATGCATTCTTCAAATGTGAAAGAGGGAGACAGATTTATAAAGAAATAAGACCCTAATTGGAATGCTATTTACTATGGCTGACAAATTT
Organism: Corchorus capsularis; assembly: GCA_001974805.1. Lineage (NCBI taxonomy): Eukaryota > Viridiplantae > Streptophyta > Magnoliopsida > Malvales > Malvaceae > Corchorus > Corchorus capsularis. Next base: position 2,833 of record AWWV01012764.1, read on the forward strand.
TAAGAAAGGGGTTTGCTATTCACCGCCCCCCTTTTGCTAAATACGCCCCCCCCCCCCCCCCTATAAATTTTGACACTTTTACCCTTTGCTCCATTTTGTAACATTTCAAATCCTCTGAAATCTCCAAGCTAATTACTAACGTGAAACAAGCCGAGAACTCCGGAAATGGATGATAACGTGGGATTGAGATAACCCTAAATACCGTCCTAATAAAACTAATTAAAACTAATAAACTATTAAACAATCACAATTTAGATGAATTAACAGTAGTTAATCATAAATTAACTAATTAAAACTAATAAACTAAGTAATTAAATACTAATTAATTAAAAGTTAATTTTTTTTAAAGAAAATTGGCTTTGCCGCCCATTTTGGGCGGCTTGCCCATGGCATGCCGCCCAGGCTGGGCGGCACTGCCCTAAAAACAAAAAAAACCCAAAAATTTAAATTTTTTTCTCTAGATCTGGATTTCCATAATGTAAAACTTACAAATTTGACTTTTAGGGTTTGAAGTTGTTAGAAAGTTTAAAATATGAACAAAGGGCAAAAGTGTAAAAAGGGGGCGGTATTTAGCAAAAGGGGGGCGGTGTTTAGCAATCTAGTTTAAGAAATGGTTACTTACAAATTTGGTACCAAAGTAAAATCACAAGACTTTTGTTGAGTCCATTAGTTTGCAAACAAGACTGAATTCATCAGTCAAATCTCAATGCACGATGCGTCCATAATGTCCAATAAAGTTGCAGCGTGTGAGATTTATGGCTGTTTTTGGACATGTCATCCTCGTATTAGTATAATTTTTAAATTGGTAGGTGGAGGTAAAATTGCAAATTTTAGACTTACAAACAAATCAAGATTTTTGTCACCAAAAAAATAAAAACAAATCAAGAATTTTACCATAGCTTTAGCACCAAACATGTAATTAACTCTTTTAAATAATAATGCAAAACTGTCTTCCTTCGCTTTCGAAGCTAGAGACAACTACACATTTAAGAAGATTGAATGGCCGAGGTTGATTACTGATGTTGTAATCAGGGGAATAATTGCACAAAGCCATGTTGACAGGGTCTTGGATTTGTCATTTTTGTCTCTGATAGATGTAGCTTATACAGTTTCTGGATTAAATGTCTCTAGTTTGAGGGATTTTAAATATACTTGCTATGTTTTAGGTTGTACCTACTGTGTACACAGATGTCAGTGGACACACTATCCAGTCAAATCAGGTACATCTAGAACTTGCAGAAGATTTGATTTAACCTCTTCTTTCATTTACCCAATACATGATAAATTCATGAGAATTGCTCTATGCAGTTTTCTGTAACAGAGCATTTCAAGGGTGCAGACATAGGTCGTCTTCAGTCCCTCCCAGGAGTTTTCTTCTTTTATGACCTTTCTCCTATCAAGGTTGGTTCCTCTTCTGCTTTTGTTGTATGCAAGCTCTGTCCGGTTTAAGGATATTGACGTCTGAGAAAATGTGCATCACTTTCACTTTTATAGTTACAGTTTTTAGGGAGTCAGGAGGATAAGGGATCTGTGCCTTAGACTCTCTGAAGAGGAGTAATAACTGTTAGCTGAAGTCTAGATCTGTTTTTCAAGTTGTTTTGGTTGATCCCTTCTAATTTATTGACCTTCCTTTGGAACTTTATTTTTCAGGTGACTTTCACTGAGCAGCATGTATCATTCTTGCACTTTCTAACAAATGTGTGCGCTATAGTCGGAGGTAATGATTCCTTGCTCTCCACATAATCTCATTATTCTCTCCCGTTTATAGTAAGAAGAGAAGCCAAATAGACATACTGAATATGTTGATTTTAGGTCAAGTTTTCCCTTTGATGTGACAAATGAATAAGATTTGTTTTAATTTCCTATAATTTTCGCTTTATGGTAGCTTTGAATTTATATAAGTAGCTCTTCATTGTGACTTGAATGGAACTGCTAATTACTTGGTCCAAATTTTCATATTCAGGTGTTTTCACAGTTTCGGGAATATTGGATTCTTTCATATACCATGGTCAAAAAGCAATCAAGAAGAAGATGGAACTTGGTAAATTTAATTGATGGATAAGTAGCTAGGATGAATTCATGCTGTCTCGTCTGCCGCCAGTAATTGGTGCTTGGGGGGAAAAAGGAAATCAAACCAAGTAAAAGAGAAGACCAAGGTGACATGCCCAGTCGTTCAGTTATTAGCTTCTTTGTAATGATGACAGAAATTTTGTTTTCGATACATTGTATGGTTGGAATTAGAGTGATTCAAAGCTCATTTAGAAGATGCCTTAATTGTAAGTTTTAGTAGCAGTCTCTGTAACTTAACTTTGCCCAAAATCATTGAGTGCACAAACAGGCTTTTGATATGGATACATGTTTACATTACATGGAAAGGGTGAATTTGGAGAATCAGAATTTAGAAACCCTTTTTTTTTAATATAGTAATATATATTTGGAATTTAGAAACCTTTGTTAGTTGTTTTACAATGAAAAATTTGGTTGAATTATGTGGCATGCTTCTGTTCCCTTCCTTTGTGATTGACAATCATGAGATGAGAATATTATCCTTCTTTCCCCTCCATATTCCTTCTCTCTCCTACACTCCCATCTCTCTCCAGTCCTCAGCTCACAAATACAAAATCATCATACGTAAATTGACTTTGGCCCAGAAAGTTCCTTTTTTCTTTTTTTTTCGGCGAGAAGCCCAGAAAGTTCTGAGTGCCACAAAACAGGCTTTGGATATCACTACATGTCATGTTTGAAGGGAAAGGCATAAAAGGGTGACATTTTATAGTACAAATTTATAAACACATGAAGGAAGACTTAGACAACCCAGATCTCAGGCTCTTTTTTTTTTTTTAAATAATTTTTCTTAATTCTGTTTGTACTTTGCACTGTGAGTGTGATGATGAATGCCCCATGGCGGATGGCCCATGTCATGAAATCATCATATGCTGCATGCTAATGCTTATCCTCAAAGGCTCTGATGCTTTGTCCTGATATTTTTGTTCCTTAGCCGAAGCCATGTGCTAATATATTTATGGATCAAACAAAATGGAAATTTTTTTAAGCAAAAGTTGATTCACACGGGAAAGGATTTGGCACTCTTTGACACTTTGAGATGTCCCAAAAACAATTCAAGTCTCCCTTAAAGAGAGATTCAGACAATATAGTATATTGTTAATATTGAAGATATGCTGCAATGTGCCTAACTTATAGTATGTTAGAAGAGAGCGGGAATATTGTTCAAAGCTTGAAGCTTTGCATTTTCCTGTTAAGGATGGATTGATGATAATTATAAGTTAAATCATGATGATGTTGGAGATATGGGTGCTTTTTGTTTGCATGTGTAATTAGTTAGATTGATAGTAAATTCCAAAAAGAAAAGAAAAGAAAAGAAAATAGAGAAATTGGAAAGATATGAAGCAAAAGGATCACGCGTGCATCCATGACCATAATGGGAATGCAATCAAAAGAAAGAAAAAGGAAGGGGGAGCTGTTGGGGAATGCTTTACTTTAAAGAAAAGCCTTGGTAATCGTTTGTGCAAAGACAAAATCTTAAGAATTCGTGACCCTCAGATTCATTGAACAAAGTTTCACAATACTGCGTTAAATTCCTCTTTACTCTTGGGGAATTTACTCTTTCACATATACAAATTCCTCTGCCCCATAATCACACCATGATTTGCGTTAAATTATATATACTCCATACTACTTAGCAAGTAAAAGACATTAGATTAATTAACACTAACGTCTTTGTCTTCCTATTATTTTATGTATATGTATATATTGCGAAGATACCAAGAAAAACCCCCTGTGCCAAGCTCGTGACTTATGAGCTAATTTCGGGATTGAAACACTTTTCAAGGACTTACTTAAAATTAAAACATTATTAGTACAAAAATAAAAATGAATCCCAGAAATTCACAGTTTCAGTAACTTGTTTGTAAACAGCAGTTTCGTGGAAGCAGCAATTGAAGAAAGAAATATAACTAGAATTTTCCAAGAAAAATAAAAATATCTATGTTGGTGGTTGAACAGTAATTAATTTATTGCTTGCCGACAGAAATCTTGGCTTGCCTTGCCTCCACTCTAATCCAGTAGTGGGGTTTATTTGGAGCTGATCAATACAACCATCCATTTTTAGCCACTTGATAGCTTCACCTCAATTAAACTTTACTACTTGGTTTCTGTTTTCATTTTCAAGCAATGGACAGAAATTAGCTATGAACAACCTTCCACACAAGTTGATTCCTTCATAACAAGTTTCCTTCCATTTTTTTTTCAATTTTATTTCAAAAATTTAATTAGTCTTCTGATAAGGAATGATATAAGATCAACAGAGATGAAGAACAGTTGCAGGAAGAAATGCCAATAAGTAAACAAGTTAAGGTACATAAATAGACAAAGACAGTAAGATTAATAATACTAAGATAGAATTACAGAGAAGCTATGAAATTTTATAGACACTAACAAATTTTCTCCGTTTGGTCCAGCAAGAAAAAACGAGCTGACCTGACCATGGAGAACATCTTCAATTTCTATAAACATATAAAGGCTTCTTACACAAATTATAATATAAATCCTAAAGACTCTACCCATAAACAAAGACTCAATAGTAAATAATAATAATAATAACCTAAAAACTGCCACTGCAACTGCCAAAAACTCCATTGCAGTGAGCTTACAAGGAAAGAGAATTAATACACAAAAAGATATAAAACTCTAAACGAACTGTTACATGATATCCTTAGGCTTTCAGGATAGCATCCCAATCAATCTCATAAGAAGGGAATTTCGACAACATGAAAGTCTCCGAAGAAGAAACAACTTCAGGCCAAGGCTGTTCGTTGAAATCCGAGAAAGTAAGTTCCGACAAGGGCGAAGATTCTGCCGACCCCTCACTGTCCGATAGTACCGGAGATACCGGCGAGGGGGAGTTCTCCACCTTGACGGTCTTTTCCTCGGGTTCAGGCTCAGCCACGTGGACCTTCTTGTTCTTGCTCTTGCTCTCAGCTGCAGTTTTCTTCTTGCTTCCTTGCTTTTGATTCAGTTCCAAGCTCTCACAAATGGCTTGAAGCTTAGCGTCAACAGAGGAATGTAAAGGCTTGTATTCACCGAAATCGCCGCCGATGTGGGAACCCTGGTGGCGAAGGTTAGGGAAGTTGAGTCTCGCAAAGTCACCTCTCAGTTTATAGGCTGCTTTGTCATAAGCCAAGGCTGCTTCCTCGGCAGTGTCAAAAGTGCCCAACCAAAGACGTGTCCGGTTTTTAGGTAGCCGGATCTCAGCGACCCATTTTCCCCAGTGGCGTTGCCTAACTCCTCTGTAGAGCTTGGTGGGTTTTGGTGGCGAACCCATTTGTTTCATTGGAACAGGTTTGGGGCTAAGAAAGCTAAGCATAAGATTGTTGGTGCTGTTTTGGGGTTGGGGGTTTTGGTAAAGGTAACTTGGTTGGTTGTTTTGGAGATGGAACTGAGCCTGGATCTGGTGGATCTGAGCCGGGGTTAGGTGGTTTAGCCCAATTGTTGAACCGGGTTGTTGCTGGAAACCTGAAAATTGGTCAATTGGGTTGGGGTTGGGGTTGGTATAACAACAACCATCTTGGTAAAAACTGGGTTGTGTTTGGGATTGGGAAGAAGAGAAAGAGAGGTAAGAAGTAGAAGGAAGACAAGGGGAAGGAGAAGGAGAAGAAGAAAAAGAAGAGTAAGAAGGGGAAGGGAAAGAAGAAGAAGAAGAGGAAGAAACACTTTTCATAAAAGGTTCAAGTGCTTCCATCAACTCTCCACCATACAGATCTGATTGAACTGCTCTGCTACTATAGAAATCCATTGTAGCTGCCATTTCTTTTTTAGATTAAACAAAAAAGATTCAAACTTTGGAAAAAAAACAATAAAGTAACCTGTTTCTTACCAAAATTTTAAGAACAGGTTTCAAAACCCAGAACGGATTAAGGAGGTTTTTGTTAAAATAGATAACCCCTTGAAATCCAAGATAAAGCTTCTAAAAAATCGAACTTTGAGGGACCAAAAATCACCCTCTAAGCTGATTTTATCTACAGAAAAAAAAATATTGAGAAACAAAAAAGAAGTAAAATTTAACTAGTGAAATGAAAGAAGAAAAGATTGGAAATTTTCAAGATCAAAATAAAAACCTGGATCTCGATTCTGAAAACACCTGGCTTTTTTCAAATAAATCCTTGTCTAAGTTTGCTTTCTACTCATTTGTGTTAAAGACTCAAAAACAAACCCAAAAATCAGATTTTTTTTTTCTCAAAAAGACAGATGATTAACAGAAAGGGATTCAGAGAAGCGGGGATTAACAGAAAAGGGGGGGAAGATTGTTAGAAAAAGAAAATCAAAATCGCTCAAAGTGTTTAGATCCTCACAAGAACTCACTTTTTTTTTTTCCTCACAAGTTTTTTTGTTGTGAATAACTCTCGACCACTCTGCTTTTGTCACCAGGCCAACCTTCAGTTTATATACTACTCCAACGCCTTAATTAACTCTCCTAATCACGGCTGTTAATCATGATTAACCCCATATTTTAACCTCACTTGTCTTTTTTAAATTTTATGACCCTCTCTCCGCTGTACTCAGCCCTCGCTTCCTGACGTAAGACGCATTCAATCAGTGGCAGGTAGCCATTAATAGACTGATACGTGTTCATATCTTGTTGCTAGACTGACACCTGTCCTTTTACTTACCGTCAGCTGTCGGTCGACACTCTTGTAGTTGTCATGGATTAGTTTGTCTTTAAGAGCATGTTGACCATTTCTTCTTCCTTTCACACTTCGAGTTCTTGTCTTTTCTATTTCTATTTTATTTTTCTTGATAGCTAAACACCGACCCATTTTTGCTATTCACGCCCCATTTTTGACGCTTTTTTACACTTTTGCCCTTTGCTTCATTTTCTAATCTTGAAACTATCACGAATGTAGAATAGCGTTAATGTGTTGTATTTTGATGACGATTTAAGAAAAATGAACAATAATTTGCCGTATTTTGATGACGATTTCAGAAAAATGCAATTTTTGACGAAATTTAGGACTGATGACCCGTGCCGTCCCAAGAAGGCGGCTTACCGCGGCGAAGCCGAGGGCAGCTTCCCCATGAAAAGGCCGCCCCACTGGGGCGGCTTAGCCAGGGCAAGCCGTCCCGGTGGGGCGGCTTCACCACGGCAGGCGCCCCGGTGGGGCGGCTCGACTATTTTTTTTCTTAAAAAATAATTATTATTTAAAAAAAAATTTTAGTCTAGCCGCCCCATCGGTGCCGTCCCCCTGGGGCGGCTGAGCCATGGCCAAGCCGCCCTCCTGGGGTGGCACTACCATGGCCAGGCCGCCTCCCTGGGGCGGCCCTACCATGGATAGACCGCCCCCCTGGGGCGGCACCGGTACTAAACCCTTTTTCTTTAAAAAAAATAGCTATTTTAAAAAAAAAGAGCCTTGCCGCCCTAGTGGGGCGGCTAGCCGTGGCAGAGCCGTCCTAGTGGGGCGGCTAGCCGTGGCAGAGCCGTCCTAGTGGGGAGGCTCCGCCGTGGCAGAGCCGTCCTAGTGGGGAGGCTCCGCCGTGGCAGAGCCGACCTAGTGGGGAGACTCCGCGTGGCTAAGGGCAAAAGTGAAAAAGTGGCAAAGGTCAAAAACAAAAATGTAAAAATGGGACGGTGAATAGCAAAAATAGAGTGGTATTTAACAACCCCCTTTCTTTTTTCAGTTTTTGCCTTGTTCTTTTTTTTCTCTTCACAAATTTTTCTTTTTTCTTTAGTAAAAAATTACTCTTAAAGATTTTTTTTTATTAAAGTTATCGTAGTACTTTTTGGAGAATTCAAGTTTTTGTTACCATTTATTTAGAGTCGAGGATTCTAAATTCAATTTTACTAAATTAGTGAAACAATGCATATCTTCTCGACAAAACTCAACTTTGATTTTTTTTTTTTAAATTGTAGTACTACTTCAGTAATACTAAACTCATTAGTCCTTACACTTACCTATTATTGGCATTTGCTTTCTTTGACAAGTGTCAATAGTTAATTTTCTAATGTTTTGTTTATTATATTTTTGTATTCATTTAGCTTGGGAAAATTAAAAGACATCCATCCCCTTTCCTATATAAAATAAATTATATCAAATAATTATAAATTAATTATAAATTTGTTATGAATATACATGTATGTTGTGGATGTCCATGAATCTAATTAAAGCATAGATAAGTTTGATGACTTGGTACATTCATACACATATACCTATGTACTAAGTTAATCCCCTTATATTTATGGTGATGTATCTATGTGCCTATAAATAGGCCACTTACTTTGTTATGAAATAAGATGAATGAGAACAAGTTCTCCCCTTCTTCATATTTTCTTCTTTTACATATTCTATTGTCTCTTTATTATCTTGTCTTTTCCATACTTCAATTCTACTCCCTTGCTTTGTTTTGTTATTATTTAACAACAAAATTTCATTTCTTAACTGAATTTTCTTAAAACAATTTATAAAATAAAACAGTCGCACGCGAAGCGCGGTTGGGAAGTTCTAGTTATTATTATTATTACATCATCAGTAATCAATAGAAATATAGGTTTCCTTCAAAAAAATAGAAATATAGGTAAATAATGATGGTGTATTCGAGTCCTATAATATTCGTCAACTCTTTTTTTTTTTTTCAAACAATCGTTATAAACTTTAGTGTAATAAAATTTTCAACACATTTTTTTGAGGAAAAATGCATCAAGCAATATGAAACCTACTATTAATTTTATGTGCAAGACCCTCATTGAGTGCCGCTTGGCATTTGATTTTTTTGACAAGTGTCAATAGTTAATTTTGTAAAATTTTGTTTATTATA
>AWWV01012766.1:0-34746 GCA_001974805.1 Corchorus capsularis
TATGAAAATTCGGATCCTTATTTAAGATTACAGCCAAAATAAAGCAATTTGAAAGATGGCGAGAGAGTGGGCACTTCATCATTAATGATAAAATTAAATTCAATCGATATCCATCTTAAAAAAAAAAAAATTTCAATCGATATCCCAACTTAAACGCCAACTTCTTTCCACGATCTACATATAATTAATTAATCCTAATTTGGATGATGCAAATCGTATAAGTTAATCAACTTAATTAAATTAAATAAATGGCTCAGATTGGAACGGACAAAAAATTAGTATAGTAATAAATTACTCCATTATACTAGTGTCTAAAGCTAAATGACATCCGTCGGATTGAGAATTAGAATCTTGACATCATTGATTTTGTATCAAGCGGTTAAGACCGTCCAATTGATGTCATTCCTTATCAAAAAAGTCAAAAGAAAATTATTGTCAAAAAGGCAACAAATGGAAATTGCCAACGTGGCAGAATATTTTAGGGGCTTTGAATTTCTTTTTTCTTTTAAATAAAAGACTTGACCGAGGTTAATTTAAGTTGACCATGGTTGAGTTTACAGCTGAACAAGTCACGTGCGGAGGGTGTGGGGGGAGAGCTGTGGGCAATCTCTACATTTGCGGCGGCAGTTACTGTTTAAGGCGCCAAAAGAAGCAGAGTTTTTGCTGGTTAGTTTGACCCACGCTCGGAGACGGCGATTGTAGTGCAACGCAGATCGTGAGCCTCTGTGGCGGCGGTTATATGAGTATGTGAATTTCACGCTTTTGAAAGATGCGGTTGGTAAAAATACAAAAAAGGAAAAGAGAAAATGGAGTGAAAATCTTAGGCTTAGAATAGAAGTGAGAAAGGGGGGATTGGGAAACCATGGGCAGAAGTGTTGGTTAAGTTAGTTGACCCAACAGGAAACCCAGAACCACAATCCTGGACCTTGTCGGGTGGGGAAAACACTGAATCCAAACACCCACTCTCAACTGATCTCAAGCTATTAACTTATATATATATACTACATATTATTTGAATAAACATATAAAAATTACTAAAAGATTCTTACCCCGGATTAATGAGGAGAGAGAAAATTAATTTTTTTTCGTCTTTTCTCACACTTGGCTGATTACTTAAATGCCCTAACTTTTGATTCTTAAGGTGTTTGAATAACTAAACTTTTTTGTCATTTCTCATTTGACTTTAATCATATCATATCATATATCATATATAAATATATTAAAACTATAGACGTTGGAGAAAAGGAAAGTTATTTAATACTGAAGCATTCTCCTTCTGACAAGTGGCATATGTCCTTGAATGTCATGTGTCATTTATTTATTATTTTATTCAAATTAAATCAATTCATGAGAATTAAATCATATGTAATGTAATATTTCAATTTAGATCCAAAATTAGCTCCCTAATTTTTGTGTTACACCTAATTGTACATCTCATTTTAGATTCAAAATTAATTCCCAAATTATAGTTTCATAATAAATGATGACTACACATTCTTACATTTGAAGGTTTGAATGTTTAAATTATAATTAACATCATCAATCAAGTAATTAATATGATTTTCTATATTAATTAATTTACATAAAAATTTCCTATTTGTAAAAATCTTAATTATATATATTACACGGTATAGTATAAAATTTGAAACCCAAATCTTTTATTACCCTAAATTATTATGCTACCCAAAATAAACCCCCTAAACTCTCTTTTAAAACCCCAAAATAAAATTAAGCACATAAATTCCGATTTGATTTGATTTGAATAATGTAAATCAAAATCAATTAGGCATAAATGATATAATCACAACAATTTCCTTTGATATACCAATACATTAATTGCATAAACTTTGAGAGGAAATATTCTCCTATATAAACACACACACATCAACCAATTTTTATATGTTGAGATTTTTTTTATTCATTGTTGTTCTCTCTTTTATTATCATTTTTTTCTATTGAATATCATTTTTTTTCATTGTTGTTCTCTCTTTCATTATCATTCTTTTTCATTGATGTTATTGTCCATATTAATTACCTTTGTATATTTAACTATTTTGTATATATTATAGTTGAGCCTCCCATTCTTCCTCCATTATCCATTGTTTTGTAAACATGAAAGACAATACAAGAATATGTATGCAACACCTCAATCAAAGAGGTTAGATGACTAGGACAGAGATTATAAGCTTGGTATTTTTTTTTCTTTTTTCCAAGTATCAATATTGAAATATTCCAAACCTTTTTTCATTTCTCATTTTGCCTTATGCTCAACTTTTATTGGCTAAATATATTGCTCTCTCTCTATATCATATTGCTTATTACTTATTAGTTAAAAAATAAGGCAATGAAATGTAGATTTCGTTTTGTCTCAATTTATTTCATGATTTTGTTATAATTTTTTTTATGTATCCTTAGGCTTTTACAATCTAAGTTCATCTAAACAAAATGGATTTGTATTACTTTTCTAATATTCACAGCTCATTGATGTCTTCTTTTCATTTTCTTTGTGTTTATTAACTATTATTATTCACATCTAATTAGTGTATGTCTCTCTTATTGATATTGTACTTATGCACTTGATTAAAAAGCATATAAAAATCTAATTAAGTCAAGGAAAATTCCAATTTTTTTTCAATTACCGTTTTTTCAATTAATACTCATTTGAAAACCTAGAGTGACGTCAAATATTTTAGAACAAAAATATTACTCTAAAGTAGTAATAGATGAATTTTGTGTAAAAAAAAAGTATTACAATAAATAAATTGAAATGAAGGGAGTATGATTTATTTGGAATCAATGTGTGAAGTTAACCAAGAAAACTCAACAAACATCGGTGGAAAAGAAGATAGCATTAATTAATCATTCACCTTGCGCATTCTTTCTTAATTCTTATATTTGTTTTGTATTATTGAAATATTCATTGGCATTGATTTTTTATATGATCTATATTATATTAAAGTATAAATATTTAAATAATTAGAAAATATAAAATAATTTCTATTATTTGTAATAATCAATATTAATGGTATAGTTTCAACTTTTAATCAAAGACTAAAAAAATTAGCAATATATATCATGAAATTGAGATTTGATGTGGTAAAATACTAAAATTGGATTAAAACTATCAAATATATAATGTTTGCTAATTATTTTACAAGTTTTAGTTTTTACAATTTAAATATAATTAATTTTAATTCGGGTCATTTCGGGTTAATCTGTCGGGTTGATCGGGTTCGGGTCATTTTGGGTTTGGGTCATTTCGGGTTCGGCTTGTTTGGATTCGGGTAATTTCGGGTTCGGTACCTAAAAATTTGGGTCATTTTTGGGTTGGGTCAGTTTCGGTTTCGGGTTGGGCGGGTTGGGTACCCACAGTCGGGTCAGCTTTTGCCAGCTCTAACAATTAATACTCACAAGTTGATCAGCCCGCGCTGGCGCTACGGACGTTCTTTTTTTAGAATCGTTATTTATCACCATGCATATATTAAAAGATTTTCATCGTAAATTTAAAATGGAGACAATGCTTTGACATGTTTATTGAGATTGTTCTATTTCCTTTTTAAGGTACAGATTTTTCAAAAAAAAAAAATTGACGGGGAAAAAAAAAACAAAGTCAATAAATGCAGCACTTGTGGAATTGACAAATGGAAGGGTGCAATTAATTAAATCTGGTTCTAGAAATCTTGTAATTAAGAAAAAGGTAAGGGGAAAGAAGGAAATAAAGGAATATGACATGCGACTTTTTGAGTCATTTGTCAATTCAGAAATGACCAAAAAGTTTAGTTAGTTAATCCCTTCAAGAATAAAAAATTAGGACATTTAACTAATCTGCCAAGTAGGTAAAGATGAAAAATATTAGTTCTCTAGCTCATCATCAATCCTTGATGGGGATCATTTTAATTCCAGTACTCTATTTAAGTCAATTGAGAAATGACCAAAAAGATTACTTATTTAATCCCCTCAAGAATCAAAAGTTAGGACATTTAAGTAATCTGCCAAGTAGGAAAAGACGAAAAAAATAAGTTCTCTAACTCCAAAAGTAAGCCTTGGTAGGGATCTTATAGTAATTTTACTACTCTATTAAAGTTTAGGACATTTAAATAATCTGCCAGGTAGGTAAAGACGAAAAAGATTACTTCTCCAGCTCATCATTAATTCGGGATAGGGATCTTTTAGTAATTCCACCCAGGTTATCATTAATTCGGGGTAGGGATCTTTTAGTAATTCCACTACTCTATTAAAGTCAATTGAGAAATGACTAAAAAGTCTAGTTATTTAATCACCTCAAGAATCAAAAGTTAGGGCATTTAAGTAATCGGCCAAGTGGGAAAAGACAAAAAAAATTAATTCTCTCGCTTCTCATTAATCCGAGATAGGGATCTTTTAGTAATTTTCATATATTTATTCAAATAATATGTAGTATATATATTTGAAAACCTAGAGTGACGTCAAATATTTTAGAACAAAAATATTACTCTAAAGTAGTAATAGATAAATTTTGTGTAAAAAAAAAGTATTACAATAAATTGGAATGAAGGGAGTATGATTTATTTGGAATCAATGTGTGAAGTTGACCAAGAAAACTCTTTTAGCATGTATTTAACTCAATTACAAAATTTTCCCTAAAAAAAAACTCATTTACAAAAGTTAAATTCGAAACATTACTACTTGAAAGATATCTACGTTTTTATTTGACCCAACAAACATCGGTGGAAAAGAAGATAACATTAATTAATCATTCACCTTGCGCATTCTTTCTTAATTCTTATATTTGTTTTGTTTTGTTTTTTTTTTAAATTCAACTATACACACGAGTCTCATCAAGATAGTTTTCCTTTTCCTTTTTCCTTTTTCCTTCGTCATGCCTTTGCATCTTGGCAATTCTATTGTTCAACTTTAACTTCCCTTGAGGGCTAGAAACAATATTTTTCACGAGAATAATCATAACTTTACCCTCCCTCCTTTTTTAGCACTTTATGTGAAAAAAGCCAAAAAGGAGAGGTTTCAAAAATTACTTTACCTTTCAATTACATATCAATTACTCCATTTAGGTAAGTTAGCCGTAAACAAAATAAGGATAAAAATAAGCTTCAATTCTACACATACATACATATATATGTCTATTAATTAATTATAAAGTATATAAACTAAACAAAATGAAATAATTTGGTAATACTTTTTTAAGTCGAATTGCCCTCCTATATATATTAAGCAATAAGCCAATAATATATAGAATATACTAGCTAGTTTGAATTTTTCTTGAATAATTTCTTTTGGCAGTACTTTACAACACATTAACACCTCATTTTCCATAATTGATTGCAACCCAAAGCTCATTTTCCACCTATGATCATTCAAGAAAATAAAAAGGGCTAAAATATCCAAGTCAAACCCCATGCATCTTCTTATTAAGTGCAAAATCCCTAATTAGGTCAATTCCATCCAAATCGTATATGAGCTGTGTAGCTGCCCTAATAAGTTATTTCTATCTTCATATCCATTGAATATAGTACCTTTAATCTAACTTGTAACCCCACTCTTAAGAAAATTGTGATTAAAGTACTCATCATGCTAAAAAAAAGTGCTTTTTGTTCAATTATTGAAACTACCCAAAAGTCAATCTTAGCATTTGGGAGTTAGCTAGCAAAACATGATTTTCATTTGATGCCAGAAGAAAAGAGGGAAAAATGAAAAATCTCATGAAAATTGAAAACGATATTCATATATTGACAAAATTTTCATTTTTGAAGAGAAAAGAATTTGCTATATACTTTTTATTATATAATAATATACTCCATATAAAACGTTAACCATATTCATATAACTACGTGTTTGCAATAAGAACCACGAAAATTTTGCTGATATTCAAGGTTTGATGTCATTACAACATTTACAAATTACAAATAACACGTGTTTGTTTTAGCCGGTCAAGAAAAAAAATTGATTTATTTTGTAATATAAGGGCGATGATATTAAGGAGTCGATAAAAAATACTACTAGCTAGTAGTAACTTTTTTTCCCCTTATATATGTTTCAATTCAAATCAAATTTCGATTGAATTAAATGCACAATGGCTAAATGCGATTTAACAGCAAATACCGACAATTAAGTAAGGAAGAAGGCATTCTTGGGCTGGCAAAAAACGTTTTTGAAGGGATTGCCATAGGGAAGAGGGAATTATGCCCATTGTCCAATGCATGATTTTAGTTTCAAGAAATGCATTGCACCCGTAGCTAGATGAATACCTTGCCAGCCCGGCTAGTTTATGTCCATTTGAAGAATATATTTTTTTGGTACATCATTTTTTTTTTTGTACAAAAGATATCGACAAAGTCAGTTAAGTTCTGCGGATAGCAAAGCCATCAGCATCCTGCTCAAGCAAAGCAAGCAATCCCTGGGGTGGGTCGACCAAAACCTCTGAACCATACGGTATGTCTTGTCCAAAATTTGCCAAAAAATCCACACATCGGTTGCCTTCTCTATAGACATGAATGATCTCCCTGATCCAATCGCCTTTCACCAAATCCAATGCCTCCTGAATCAATACCGAGTTTAAATGAGTAGGGGTAATACCTTGATTAAGGAAATTTACCACCACACTCGCATCCATCTGCACAACCACATTAGTCAAGTTCATAGACTTAGTTAAGCGCAATCCCTCTCTTATGCCCCAAAGTTCTGTGGAAAGACTATACGTGATGCCAAGTCTCATGGCAAAGCCCCTCATCCAAGCACCATTGGCATCTTTAATCAATCCTCCGGCAGAAGCAAAACTCGTATCCTGCTTAACAGCACCATCAGTATTAAGCACATAACTACCCTCAGGCGGCTTCTTCCATTTCACCCAATGTACTGCTTTGGGAATGTGATTAGCATGTTTCGCATAGGTCTTATCAATCTCCAGACTAATCTTGTAAGCACGTTGCCAAACTCTCCCTGCAGGTTCAAGGGTATTCCGAAATACCAAAGTGTTACGCCTCTTCCAAATACACCACAAACTTGTAACAAAAATAAGGGCCCAAGGAACACCATTCATATGCTTCTCTTTTCGAGCACAATTTTCTCGGATCCAATCAACAAGGTTTGATGAATAAAACCCCGTGGATGGACCTCCAAAGGCAATCCAGCAACTCCAAACTTCCTTTGCAAAAATACAGTCCCGGAACAAATGTAGAGAGGACTCCAAATCAGTTCGACAATTTGAGCATAATATACTGACACCAGGTTGCCGACGGCCCCTATTAACATTTGTATTCAACTTATCATGATAAAGAAGCCATAAGAAAAATCTCATGCGTTCCATACCTTGGCTGCGCCATATCCATTGCACATTTTGGAGTTGTTGAGCACGAATGTGCACTTCTTGGATGAGGTTAAACGCAGACCTCGCAGAGAAGATCCCTGAGCTCTCCCCACTCCAAACAAGCTGATCCTCCCTATTCTCAACGAAAGGTATCGTGATAGCTACAATTTGTTGTATACAAATAGGTGGAAGCACATGCTATATAGTAAAAACATCCCATTGCCAATCCAAGGAAATGAGTTTCTCCACGGTCCAGTTCATCATATTATCAATATTCCCAATAACATAATCTATCAACGGACCATTTCCCACCCACCAATCCGTCCAAATATTTACTTAGGAACCATTACCTATAAGCCAACGTCGTCCTCTCATCAACAAGGGCCGACATTGAAGAATCCCACGCCAAGTTGATGAAGAACCAGTAGAGCTAGTAACCTCATGCAGCGAGTTACTGGATAAATATTTCTGCCGTAGCACATTACACGCCATGGAGTCTTTATTCATATCAAGGGCCTAACCTATTTTAGCAAGTAGTGCTAAGTTTGCTTCCCTTGCTTGGCGTATACCCAAACCACCGAATCTTCTAGGCAAGCAAATTCTTTCCCAGTGAACAAGATGATTAAAAGCATAAGTATCCGATCCACCCCAAAGAAAATTTCTAGCCAATCTATCAAGTTGAGTACAAATTGAGGCTAGCAAGAGGGCTGTCTGCATAGTGTAGATTGGAACTGCAGAAAGAACCGATTGGACCAATGTTCATCGACCAACTTTAGACAAAACATTCTTCTTCCAACTGCATAACCTATTACGCACTTTGTCAATAAGTCGTGCATACAGCTCTTTTGATGCTCGCTTATGAACAACCGGAACTCCCAAGTAGATATCCAAGTCATCCGTCAATTGTATCCCATAAGCAGAGCTCAACACATTCATGGTTTGCCGTGGCACATTAGGAGAAACAAACAGTTTAGACTTGTTCAAATTCATAATTAGCTCTGAGGCATGTGCAAAGTTAGTCAAAACCTCCATTATCATATCAATTTGAGCTGGAGAAGACTGTGCAAACAACATAAGATCATCAGCAAAAAATAAGTGGGAAATAGCAGGACCATTACGAGATACCTTGACAGGTTTCCATTGCTTCCGATGTACTCTTGCCTGTATCATGTGGGACAATTTCTCCATGTAAAGAATGAACAAGTAAGGGGACAACGGATCACCTTGACGAAGCCCCCGCTCTGCTGCAAAGTAGGGCTGTGCCTCTCCATTCCAAATAACAGAAAGTTGATTGGAGGATACACAAAACATAATTAGATCAATCAGCTGTGTAGGAAAATTAAAATCAACCAAAACTTCCCGCAAGAAAGTCCAACTGACACTATCATAAGCTTTATGCAGGTCAATTTTCAGAATCATACCACCCGATCTACCTTTCATTTTCATCAAGGTGTGCACAACCTCTTGAGTGATAATAATATTATCTCCCGTACCACGACCCGGGAGAAAACTACTCTGCAAGGGACCCACCAAACTATTTAGGAGAGGCCTAATTCGTTGCACCAAAGCTTTAGAAAGAATTTTATACACCGAATTAAACAAGGTTATGTGCCGAAAATTAGCCATGGTGGTCGGTACATCCATCTTGGGTATCAATGTAATATGAGCTTTAGCAATATCGATAGGAAATGACCTTTCCGATAAAGCTTGATTCATAAAAAAAAAAGCACTTTCTCCTTAATATCATCCTAGGCTCGCTGCAAAAACAATGATCATACACCATGTCCTGGAGCTTTCAAGCCCTGCATGGAAAATAGTGCATTTTTCGCTTCTTCCATACTAAAAGGAACTAACAAAGCTTCCTTCTCCGGAAGATTTAAAAGGGGTTGCCAACGATAAAGAACATTAGTCAAGGGTTGCACTGGTTTGTCAGCAAAAAGCTTCTTTTTCTCCTTTTTGCAGGATGTGGTCTTAATCTCACAAGTAAAATATGACGACTGAAAGAGAGAAAGAAGTCGAGAGTGTATCAGATTCGATGTAGTAAGTACATTGGGCATTTGTTTCATTTTCTCATGAACAACAAACTAGTAATTAGAGATGAGATGAGAAGACAAACAAACTTTCAAAGTAGATTTCATCGGCATGACAAATATAGGACAGAGTGGAGATCAAGGAATAGATGCAGTCTGGATTGGAGGTCTCGTTTGCATTCGGTGTTTGTGGGAAATCTACATTGGAGAGCAACTTTGGGGATTTTATGGAAGACTTTCAGCGATTTTGGTGTGGTTGTTGATGTGTTTATACCAACAAGGACAAGCTTTGGGTGTAGAGACGATGGTTCTAGATTTGCTTTTGTCAGATACAAGAGGAAGGAAGAGGCTGAGAAAGCGATCGAGAAAGGAAATGGTTTGTCGGTAGGAAATCGCTCCATTATTGTGAGGAAAGCTACTCAGTGCAGAAAATGCAGAGAGGAGAGGAAGATTCAGAGCAATAGTGTGGAAACCATGTGTGCAAAGGAGGGTGGTTTTCATTTCAAGAGTTTTGAAAGATCCTTTAAGGAGGTAACAACGCAGTCACAAAATGATGCAAGGCCTGATTTTCCATCAGAGGCTGGATTGCAAAAGAATGGCGGCCTTAAACTTGATATACCAAACTCGAAGCTGGAATGGTTGGAAAGAAGTGCTATGGGTATACTAAGAAGTCCATTTTATTATAATTTGATTCAAGATAGTTTGTGTAGACAGGGAATTGGTGTGGCTATAGCTCTGATGAGCGATATCCAACTCCTCCTCACTTTTCTTTCGAAGGAGGAGATGGGAACGTTTATCCAGGATTATAGAGAAATGTTCCAGACTTGGTTTGATGATATCATTCCTTGGAAGGAGAATATAGTCGAGAGATATCATCATGTTTGGATCAAGGTTGAGGAGGTTCCATTGTTATTGTGGCATGAAAAATTCTTTAATGAAATCGGGAGCTATTGGGGAAAAGTTTTATCTATTGCAGAGGTCACTATTAACAGGAAGAATTTTACAGCAGCCTGGTTGAAACTTGAGGTGGCCAATAAACGATCCATCCCTTCTGTTTTGGAAGGTGAAATTAATGGTGTGAAGTTTAGAGTTGAGATCTCCATTGTTTCAGAGAACAATGTTCCAAAAGTAGTACTGGAATCGTCATCAAATGTGGTGGGTGAAGAGTCACCGGTGTTCATTGTGGAACGTGTTCAGGACTCAGAGCACGAGGTTAGTTCGGCATGCAGAATAGCCATTTTAGATGAGCCAGCTGTTATGGTTGTTGACCATGAAAAGGAGAGTGAAATAAATGGCCGCATATTGGAAGAAGGGACGACACTCCCTATAGAACAACATGCAGAAGGTGGCATTAAATGTGTGAATGCAGGAGGCTTAATTCCAACGACTAGAAATCTTGATGTGGAGGTTGACTTTGTGCCTGAAACAAATCAGTTGGTTGGTCAAGTAAATGGGCCAAAGGAAAGTATTAATAATGAGTTTGATGTTGAAGTATCATCAGCCCATAACTTGTTGGATATCATGGACACTTGTGATTATAATAAAGAGTTGGAGTCTTGTTCTCATGTTCTTGATAAAGAGTGGACTTTAGTTAACAGAGGCCCAAAAAAGAAGAAGGGGAGTAGGTTTCAGAAGAAGAAATTAAAAAAGTATAGGAAAGTGGTAGCCGACATACTCGGCCGGAAGGAGGGAATTGGCGAATTGGGATCTGATGCCTCTTTATCAGATTCGGATATTGCTCGCAAAAACAAAGTCAATCGCGAAGAAGCTCTAAAAACGCTTGAAACGTGTGAGCTTTTGGGGATTACTTTTGAAGGAGATAGAGAACAAATTATTCAAGTCTTAGAACGCTTTGAAGAGGAGAGCCAGGAGTCTTTGTAAACTAGCAGCGTGTTTGAAGCTTTGTTTCGGTAGTCAGTACCAATGCGTATTGCTAAATGGTATGTGAGTGGTTTGAGGAGGAAAGAGAGAAGAACGGTTAGGAGATTGATTTTCAGAGTGTTACGTGCAAAAGGATGTGATCAAGATTGATGGTCCAAGTCATCCAATTACTGGATGATTGTGGAGATTTTTTAAGGACGTTTTTGACAATTGTTCATAGGAGATGTTGATGGTTTGGGCATAAGAAGGTCTTATGGTGTTATTTTCGTGAATTGAAGCCGATTAAGGAATGGTTCCTGAAGAATTGGTGAAGAGTGAACACCATTTGAAAAGTTTGACGAATATTATATATTAATCTATTTAGGGGACTTTTGAGATTTGGAATTGGCTCATGATGGAGTTGAATGGGGGAATATAGAGCGATTCTATTTTGGCTTGTTTATGGCGCCTTGGAAGGTTAAGGTACTTGAATTGGAAATTGGTGCTCTCTTGGCTCATGTCATGATCATGGATGGATTGAGAGAGACTTGTCTTGTTGGAGGAGATTAATGAGATGACTCTTGGCTAAGAAGATGGCTGATGGATAATGCTATCGAGTTTGAGATCATTTGTGTTTTTGTATATTTGTCTCTTGTGTTTCTATTTTCTTTCTTTTACTTATGTCTTGCTTGTAGCGATGTCTGGAGGCTGAGTGACTTTGTTGAGATAGGACCCTGGTTTGCTTGGGGGACTGGTTGTTATGTTGTTGCTCATCTATCAATAAAATTCTTTATTTGCCTTTAAAAAAAAAAGCTACAACATGCTGCTTTAACGACTTAACATCTTCCACCCAATCCCCATCTATTTTCAGCCTCATTATTTTATCCCGGTTATGACGTACCAGTGTGTAGAGGTGATAAAATCTAGTGTTTCTATCTCCATATCGAATCCATTAAACCCGAGCCTTTTGATACCAAAGCAATTCTTCTTGGTAGACTGTGGCTTGATATTCCTTCATAAGCTCCTTCTCCAAATTTTGCAAAAAGGAAGAAGTGCTATAAGCTACTGACTTATGTATGCCCATTAACCTTGCCATTAAAACCCGTTTACGGTTATAAATATTTCCAAAAACCTCCGCATTCAAAACCTGTAGATCCTCCCTAACCATCGAAAAAGAATCCAATAAATCCACACCTTTATTCCAAGCACTACGGAAGACCATGTCAAAGTCAGTATGGGTAATCCATGCAGCTTGGAAGCGGAAAAGCCTCCTTATGCTTGGAGGAGGAGGAATTTTCTCAGTATCAAATAGAACAGGATGATGGTCAGAATAGATACATGGAAGATTTACAACTTTGCCTTCAACGAAGAGTTCCAATGCCGAAGCACTTGCAAGAACTCTATTAAGTCGTTCTCGTAAAACCACCCGTCCATAGAGGATTTTCTTCCAAGTAAATTTACACTCGGAAGCTCCAAATTCCGACAAGCCACAATCATCCTATCTCTCAAGAAACTTTTGTGCGGTATTCACACGGAAAGCTGCACCCCCACTCTTTTCTTGCACTGAAGCTATATCATTAAAATCACCCATGACTAACCACGGAACTAGCATAGTTTGAGAACGAGTTTGTAAATCTTCCCAAAATTCTGCTTTCAAATTACAATAGGGTTGAACATAAACATCCGAAAGACACCAAGTTCTATGTCGTTTCGTAACCTTAACGTGGACAGCTTGCCTTGTAGTATCTAGCAACTGTACATCAAACTGTCCACGCCAAAGAAACACAATACCCCCATCCATACCAATCGAAGGTATCGGAATATGGGAATCAAAACCAATTTTCTTCCCAAACTCTCCAGCAACCTGCGAATCACTGCATTCAATCTCCATAAGAATCAAGATCATCGGCTTATATTGACGAACCAATTCTCTACAGTTTCGGAGACACTTTCTGTTACAAATACCCTTACAATTCCAAGAAAGCACAATCATTGGGAGATAACAGGATTTTTGGACAGTGCTTGCTCAGCAAGCTCAGAATTCTTTGCAATTATTTGATCCCAGTTCAGATGCATCGAAGGATCAAACTCACCCATGGTGATATCAGGAGGTTTGGGAGCAGGTTGCGATCCTAAATCAAGCAGAACTTGTTCTGGAGGAGCTAATCGATTCTCAAGGTTGACTTCCTCAGTAGGTTGCTCAAAGATAGTCGACAAAGCTTTTGGGTCAGGATTAGGCCCAAAAGGTATAGTGTTTTTGGGCTGCCAAGAGAGAATTTCATACTCCTTAAGAGTAAGGGTTTTCTTTGCTTGATTTGGAGAAGAGTGAGGCGTTGTTCTAGGTGTCTTAGTCTTAACCCGAGACTTGGAAGAAGCGGGTCGAACTTGATGGGCCGAAATACCCGAATCTGCTTGGCTAGAAGAAGAGCCCGAGCCTTGAGTTGGAACAGGATTTTGTGTATTTAAATTTGAGTCAAATTGTGTATCAGCCACAAATTGTGGCGAATCTTGAGCTATCACTTCTTTCTCCCTTCTTGCTTTCGCCTTGACTTCTTTAAATGATAATCTAGTGGAATCACCGCGTAATCCCTTATTCCAAACTTCAACAACTTCGGTATTTCCCGTAGTCTCATCCGCCATATTATCAAGCGAATCCAAAACCTCAAAACTGTTCGAAGAATCCTGATCCCGTTTATTTTGCTGCAATTTCCCCTTGGAATTAGGTCCTTTCCGAAACTTCTGTTGCACCAGTATCCACTAGCCAAAATTATCGGCTGCAGATCCAGTTGCCATTTTTGGGCCTTCTCATTGTTCCTTGCTCACATCGACATTACTCACAGTAACCTCCAGCACCGGCGGTTTATTATGGCACTTCTCCATATGATGTCCCACAACACCACAAGAAAAGCACACCGTATGGAGGGCTTCATATTCAATGGCTTGAGAAAGTCCCCCCACTTGAATCTTAGACACCAATGGTTTGGACAAGTCTACTTCAACACAAATTCTAGCAAACTTTCCTCTAGCCGCCTTACTGGTATTGGTATCCAACCGAATTGGTTTTCCCAATTGTCTACCGACATCCATAAGCATCTATACTTTAAAATACTCGATTGGAAATTCCAACAAACGAATCCAAATAGCCATCTTTCCAATAGAAGTCGTTGAAGGCCTAAAGTTTGGCTTCCAACGTTGAACCACCAGATAGTGATCCATGATTTTTCATGGTCCTCTTGATAAAATTTTTGCAGCCGCTGCCTTGGTTCTGAACTTGATTACATAGTAATCCTGACCGAGATCAATCATCTCATCCTCCTCTTTTAAACTCCATAACTTCACTAACCTCTGATGGAAAATGGGAAATGCCAATGATCGACCAAGCAGTTTGACAATGATCGAGAATCGCCATGGCCGCCGTAACAAGTCTCTCTGTTCTCTATCGACCTGCACAAAAGGGATACCTTCCACCCGCATTGGCTCAGGTTCTTCATCATCAGAAAAGGATTCCTCATCCTCCATCAATCATGTCCATATTCCCCTGCTCCACCGCCTCTGCTTCCGTTCTCTTGCCCCAAACCACTGATTGCAAAAAAGATTTCACCGGAATAACCGGATTCGGCACCTCATTGACCTTCTTATTACTCCTTTCAATCTGATTCGTCTCCTCCATCGAGAGGGACTCACTGCCATCACACGGCTGCGCTTCCATTTTCCTCCTTACTCCGAAAATGCAATTTGTTTTAATTATTACTATAACCGAACCCAACACAATCCCAATTATTTAGTTACTCCTTCCATTTTTTGGTACATCATTTTTGAGAGTTTTTTTACCAAATTATAACACTTTGAAAACTTATTTCCCAATATATAATAGATTTAAACTTATTTACCAAACTATAACAATTCTTGCCACCTAAGCTTACATGTGATATTTTCTTTTTCTTTTTTTTTCTTCTTTTCTTCTCAAAATAAAATTAAAGAGAAGTCATATACAATAAACGACAACATCAAACTGGTTTGTAAATTGTAATTGAAGGAAAAAAAAACCCTTAACCTAATCCACGTTGAAATAGTGTTTGGGTTCTTTCATTATTTTTATGAACTTCTTATAATTAGTGTTTGTGCCAAGGAAAAATGGGAAAAGCCAGAACAAGGGTATGTGATTAGAGATGTTGATGAGGGAGAGATGATAAAGGGGGCGGCTGCATATCGAATCTGGAGACAATAGAGGCATTAGGAGGTATTCAAGCAGCCGAATTCTTTGAATTTCCCTCTCTCATCTTTTTTTTTTGTGAAGAATTCCATCTCTCATTTTTCATTTGTTGTTTTATTTTTCATTCAATTGAATGAACGAATCAAAGCTTGAAGGCAGTACCAAGTCTTGCTTAGAGGGAAAGTGACTGAGTCTTGTATCAAGAACTAGCTTAATAAATTTTGATAAAATTCTGAGATTCTTATTGTGGCCTGTTTATGTTGAGACTGAATAGGGGTTTTTCCCCCCTTCAATTACAAACCAATTTTCCGTAGCCATCTATTTCTTTTTCTTTATGTTATTTAGGGAAAAGAAAACAAAAAGAAAAAGAAAATATGACATGTAGGCTTAGGTGGCAAAAATTGTTATAGTTTGGGAAATAAATTTAAATCTATTATATATTGGGAAATAAGTTTTCAAAATGCTATAGTTTGGTAAAAAAACTCTCATTT
Source organism: Corchorus capsularis (assembly GCA_001974805.1). Lineage (NCBI taxonomy): Eukaryota > Viridiplantae > Streptophyta > Magnoliopsida > Malvales > Malvaceae > Corchorus > Corchorus capsularis. The sequence goes on from AWWV01012766.1 coordinate 15,895, forward strand.
TTGAAACATACATTTATTTTGATCTAATTTAAATTTATTAAGCATTAATTAAAACATAAAATCATTTTTAATATTAATTAGATATAATATATATTAAAATTAGTGTTATAAAAAAGCATATTAAAATTACAATTGAAAATTAACAATTTTTCTATTGGTAGAACAAAATTTCAAATGATGAGGCATTTGTGTTGTTAACTCAACCAGTAGATGCATAATGCTTGAATCCCACAAGATATTGGTTTAATTAGTTTGTTACTTAAATTAGTTTCTTAATTAGTTTGTTACTTAAATTAGTTTCTTAGTTAGTGGGTTAGATTCTATCTAATTAGGCATTTGAGCATAGAAAGAAGTAATCTAATTGTAATGAAATTTCACATGCTTTTTTAAAGACTGAAATTTCAAATAAGTCCCCCAATTTTGCCATAAATCACAAATAAGGGCCTAAACTTTAAAAAATACCAAATAAGGGCCCAAACTTTTCAAGAAGGTTCAAAAAGGTCTATTATGTCAAACTGATTTCCACTTTTCGCTTCAAATTTCGACCATAATGAATGTAATTTTTGTCGATTTTAGGTTAGAGTATTGTCAATATTTGAGAGGGAGATAATTAAGTCTACCCCTACTGTTTTTTTTTTGAAAAGCAACAAGGTCTTCATTTCAATAAAGGAGAAGCAAGAGAAAATTTGCTTTGCTCTACACAAACCAGGAACAAGAGTCCCGATAGAGAAAAAAGACATAGTTTAACCCTACTAGTAATAAGAGTTTTAATGTAATTAATGTGTTTTTATTTTTAATCTTGAATTGAAGTTATTTTGTATTTTAAGTTAATTAATTTCCTAAAATCAGAATTATAAAAGCCACGTGTCAATTTCTTATTTGTTCACGTGCTTTTTTTCTACGGTGTAACTCACGCTCCGTTTGTATTAACAGAATGAACTTATTTGAGCCTTTCCCAAAAAGTTGAGATCCTTATTTGACATTTTTTAAAGTTCAAACTCTTATTTTAGATTTATGACAAATTTTCGGAGACCTATTTGAGATTTCAACCTTCTTTATCCAATGATGTGTTTAAAAAAAAAATCATCCAATGATGTGTTTAAAAAAAAAATCATCCAATGATGTGTCCTGGCCAGCTGCCCTGAGATACAATTTTGTTCAAACCTAACCCGGGCTAAACCCATAGACTTGATAGAATATGAGTATATGACACTTTTTTTTGGCCAAAAATATATGGCACTTGTAGACATGTTTGTCTTCATTTAGAAAAAGAGAATACGAATTTGAGCTTTTTATGATGTTTAGTGTGAACAAAAATCGAATTTGTGCTTAGCACATCTCTTAGCAAAGTCTACAAAATATTGAAAATTTGATTCACATGCTTAATTTATAGAGATTTTGTGAAGTTGTGTCGTTATTAAAGAGATAAAATAAAGAGCATAGTGTCACTGTTTACAAAATAGTAGTAATACCCAAAACAAAAAGGAGAAGAAAGAGAAGTCATCTGACCTAAAAAGGTTGATTCAATAATAATATATACTGGATTCTGATCAGAAGGAAGCAATAGGAATAAGAAGAGTGGAAAATAAAAGAATGAGCGTAAAGGAGAAGGCAAAATCAAGTCCAATACTGTGTGGAATATTGTTTGAAGTTGATTGGAAACGCTGGTGAAACGCGGTTTCAATTGAATTATGATTAAAGTGGCGGCCGTTTTTGAGTCAATTATGCAACCCTACTCCTTTGCCAAGTGTGATTTTATTAATGGGTGATTTTTTTAAAAAATTTATATCTAAGGTTATTAGGGTTTGAAATTTGAAATTTATAAGATTTAAATTTTCTTTCAAAATTATTCAAATTTGTTTAGAGGTACATTGAAATCTCATTATAATCAGAATAAATCCTTAAATCTATATTTTGTGGGACTTGAATCCTACTTGAACCTAAAATTTCCCGGTTCAAACACGATGCACTCACCAGTTAAGCAAACAATTCGGGTGCACATTAAGTTTCAATTAATTCAAAAATTAAATCACATCAGACCTAATAAGGAGTAGTTCTCCCATCACCTATATTTTCTTAGGTCACAATACTCAAACCTGATAATTTAAGTGACATTAAACACCTTCCACTACTTGACGCAACCTCGTCGATAATAAAAATTCTAATATTTTATCATTCGACCACGTAGATGATGCAAATTTATGTTCATGCTATGTTTTGTACCAAATTCTCACTCAGTTTCCAACACTTTTCCTGTATTTATGTATATTGTACACTCCTACATATAATGCATCCATTAATGCATGTATCTCACTGTATCTGTAATTGTTACTTCCCTTTATGGGTAGTAGACCCATCAAATAATGTGATTTTGAGGGCTAAGAAGGGCCATCCCTCCATGTGTTTTACACGTGAAGTTGAAGTAGTGAGCTCTAACAGTTCACCATTTCTTTTCTTATCAATAAATAGGGTATCTCAATTGTACTTGGACTATCTCAACACGAGAAACATGTACCAATCAGTGAGTCTAAATCTTCCATGCTATGCTAGAAGTTTACGGTTTAAAAGAGTGGGCATCATTTGATTTGAGGAGGATATGGGCTTGAATAAATGTGAATTCAACAGCTCATGAACTGCCTTTTTGAGCTGTTTGAAAACAACGAGTTTGAACTTTGAAGATTGACCTTTTCCTTTTTGCCTTTTTTGTGATTGTGATTCAAGCTTGAGTTTTATGGATGTTTGATTGTTTTCCTATGTTGATTTGCTCATGCTCATTTAAAAATTATTAGCTAACCATTAATTTTTGGTTACCAATATTTGACACCTCATTTCAATTATAACCTTCACAAAGTATAGTATGTAGGTATTTTTGTTGCATACTTGTTACCTTGAATCAATTTAATCTACAAAGTTTATGTTCTTAAGGTAATTAAGTTTCGAAATTCTTAGAATATTAAAAACGGCATTGATTTCTTTCGTGCTTTCCTTCATGACATGATCGTATATATACTACTCTTCAAACAAGAATGAAGATGCGTGCAAGAATCTAATCAGAAATCTACATAGTACAAGTGAAACGGCGAAGCCCCATATTTCCTTTTCCCCCATTTCAGTGGGTTTCTTCATTTTTTTTATAGGTAGGTTCAGAATCTAGGGAGCAGAGCAATGTGGAACAAAAAAGATTTTAATTTGAAGGGGTCAATCTTCAAATTGAAAACAACATTTGTAAAGAAAATCTTTCCCCTTCGTACGTTGTTCATAAGATTTGAGGTAAAGAAAGACAAGAAAGCAGTCAAAGCAGCTCTTATTAGCCACTGATGATCAGTATTCTGGAAAACATCGATCGAATTCGATCTTGTCATTTTCATTACAATTTCTTCATGCTATATATATATATATATATATGTAGGCAAAAGATTTTTCAACTAATTCGGTGGGGATTTTCCAAAATTCAACTTTTTCACGACATTGCACATGGCACCTCCCAAATTATTACTACTAACTACACATTTTCATTTTAAACGTTTTCACAAACGCAAAGATTTTTCCCCTGGAATGCAACAGCCAACAATAATAATTTTTTTTTTTTAATAAAAGTGAATCTCTGTTCTTGAAGTTGATACATCGACAAAAATTGTTTTTTTCTACTTGTGTCAAAATCTTTAGTGGGGAAAATAATTTTTAGCACTAAACAATAAAAAGTAGTTCAAATTTTTAAACTACCTTAGGAGGAACATTTAAAAGAATCTAGGATGTGGGTAATTTTTTTGGAAACTAGGAATCTATGAAGTTCTCTGCCACAAATTTTTTACACGAAGAAATTCTGCCCAAATCTCACTTCGTACTTTGACCTTCGTCTTATTTGAAAAACTGATGGGCTAGGGCCTAGAATTTCCGAAGCTCAGATGCATATGATATGAGAGCATGGGCCGATCTTCTTCCTTCCCTATAAAACTAGATTGATCGAGCTTACTTTTTCTTTTTTCTTTTTATTTTCCCTCTTGAGATCATAATATGATTATTTCGAAACAATTCTATAGGGTGGTAAAATTCTTGATTAGTTGATCATATAAGTTAATGTCAAATTGAATGTAATTCATAATCTATTTAGGTCCATTTCTTAATTGCTTTATATTCAAACTTTTGTTCCCCTTTAGTAGTTTTCAATTTCATTGATGAAAGAGCATAGGAATGTTCAAACATCAAAGTTTTTACTTTTGGTCTAGTCTCCCAACCATGTTGGAGGGCTAATTTAATTTATTAGGTTTAAGAAATTCACTTTGATAATTAAATGTGATTCCTTTCAAGTGTCAAAGTGGGAAAATTAGATAGGGTCTGATCTTTTGGCGGCTAACAGCTGTACAAACGAGAAAAATTTTCTCAAAGTATACTAGAAAATGCAGTCGATAAAATAGTGTTCAACTTATTGGATTGTCAAACTCATTACAGATATATAAGCCTCCATCTGATAAAAATGCCTACTCAATTCTATTCACAAATTAAAAGTTCGGTTCATAAAAGTCTAGTTTCAATAATTAAGGAGGACGAAGAAGAAGAAAAGTTGTCTTCAAACTGTTTCGGAAAGGAGCTAAATTTGTAGTGTCACCATTCAAAGCTTTTAGCTTCGCATTCTAGTTGAGCATATAAAACCTAAAAATTTTTCAAGTTGAAAACATCCCTTCTTAATGAGAAATTATTAGGTGGAACGGACTCATCACGTCATCTATGGGACCAACCAATGATATTAAGACAACTCATCAATTTTCTAAAACCATATCCCAATAATATCTCAAATTTGGGGACTTACCCTTTATAGAGAAATTATTTTAAAAGGGGCTAAATCTTGGGCTAAAATCGTGCATAAATTTAAGAAGGTCATTTGACATGGCAATATTCCATTGGTTAATCCCATGGATGACGTGGTGGGTCCGTCCCACCTAATAATTTCTCGTTGTTAATAGTTAGCCATTTGGGCTTTGAAAATCTTAGCTCCCCCTTACCATAACGAATAAGGCATATATAAGTTCACAATTAATCCAATAAAAATATGAAATGTTTTAACCAAAAATAAAATAAAAATATGAAATGCACCACATTATTTTTGCTTATTTGATTGGGAATGCCAAAAAAGACTCGTAATTAATTTGTTATCAAAGGACAAAGCTGACGCATATATATATATATATATATATATATATAAATTATAGACCATTAAACTTTCGATATTCACAAGAAATTAGGAAAAATTGATTAAAACTTTCCTTTCCAAGTTGCAACCATGGATGATGGTAATGCCCACTAAACATGGGTTCCTGACCTTTATGATATTAACACCTACAACCTAGTACTAGTACACTTCAAGGGAAAGTTGCAATGCTAGACTCCAAAGTCATATACTACTGTTGTTTAAAACCATTCATTCTCCACTTTATCATCACTAATATATGTTTCTGACTTGAGAAAATAGTACCATAAAAGTTAATTAATCTTATCACTTAACGTCAAGTTGCTAGGCTAGCCAAAAGAGTGAAAAGCTGATTAAATTGCTTTGAAAAAAATGGGAAACTAGTGATTACATGCTGTCTCATTCAAAAGCCATTTGTGGGGATAAGCTTTTTCCATCACTTACGCTTTCGTTTTTAGGCTTTTAGTTCTAATTAGGAATTTGATTTTTCAGTAAATAAAGCAACACCTAAACCAGCTGCTTAAGCCAAAAGGCATTTAATTTGATTAGCTAGCTATACATATTACATACCCTTTTAGATGGTAAGCATGAATTCATATTTCTTATGCAAGGTTGCTGCACGAAGTTAAAACAAATTAACAATCACCTAATCTTTTGTACGAAAAAGCAATGACCATGACCCACATTAACATTGATTATAAGATTTTATTTTAGCAGCTAATAAAAGACCCAAAAACCATATAGTTGAAAAAGGAGGAAATGGGAACAAAAATAGAGAAAAGGGCCAAAAGAAAAGGCGTGGGCATGAATGTTCTAGCCTTGAGAACAATTAATGTCAATATTTAATGTTTGGAGAACAGTTGTTGAAATGTGGAATTGTAAACTTGGTCAAGAGGGACATCAAGATTCAAGATAATGGATGCATAATACGAACATTGTTAGGATTTTCACCCAATTCCTAATTAGATTTGGTTTAGGATTTTTCTAAAGATTTTTTGATTGGTGGACAAGAATCCTAATAGGATAGGGATTATTGGAGCCTAAGTTTGTGTTAGTATAAATAAGCAGTTTCTGTTTAGTTTTTTGGTGTGTGAGAGAGAATCTGTCAAGAAAAAGCTGCGATAGCTTTTTATGTTGTTGTGAGAGAATCAGCCATGTTGGGTTGATTAGATTGAAAGTTTGCGAAAGAGATTGTTATGATTAGTGATTGTATTTGATTGATTTGATAGTGCAGATTTGTGGCATAGGTCCACAAGAAAATTTTGCTTTGTTGTTTCCGCTTTAATTATTTGTTTGATTAATTCCTGGGATATCCGAAGTTACAACAAGTGGTATCAAGAGCCTGGTTGATTAGAGATGACAAAAAGCAGTGGATCAACTTTAAAGTTTGAGATCGGGCAGTTTAATGGAACGAACAGTTTTCAGATGTGGCAGAGTACGGTAACAGATGTGTTAGTACAATAAGGATTGTGAGATGCGCTTGAAGCTGATAAGCCTTCAACGATGAATGACAACAAGTGGCATAGGTCCACAAGAAAATTTTGCTTTGTTGTTTTCGCTTTAATTATTTGTTTGATTAATTCCTGGGATATCCGAAGTTACAACAAGTGGTATCAAGAGCCTGGTTGATTAGAGATGACAAAAAGTAGTGGATCAACTTTGAAGTTTGAGATTGAGCAGTTTAATGGAACGAACAGTTTTCAGATGTGGCAGAGTACGGTAACAGATATGTTAGTACAACAAGGATTGTGAGATGCGCTTGAAGTTGATAAGCCTTCAACGATGAATGACAACAAGTGGAGAGATATTCAACAAAAAGCTGTAAGTACAATTCGTTTGTCTCTTGCTACTGAAATTAAGTATGATGTGTTAGATGTGAAAACCCCAAAGGAGTTGATGGATAAGTTGAAATAGATTTATATGTCAAAATCGATTACTAACATGTTATGTTTGAAGAGAGAATTATTTGGATTGAAGATGAAGGTAGAAACAAGTTTAAGGGCACACCTAAACGAGTTCAATAGATTGGTTACTCAGCTGGCAAGTATGGATGAAGTCATGAAAGAGGTTGATAAAGTAGTCTTGTTGATTAATTCTCTTACCGACAGGTATGATCCTGTGACTAGAGCTTTGATGGTTGGTAGGAAAACCCTGAGCTTGCAAGATGTGACTTCTGCAATTTTTGAATATGATAGATTGAAAGAAACTGAAAAGAAAGATGAAGAGAATGGTGCTCTCACGGTGGAGCGTGGAAGAACTAATGGAAGAGATTATAAGAATGATGCAAGATCAAAGGGTAGATTCAATGAAAGAGGAAGATCAAGTTCGAGGCCAAGGATTGATTTCAGTAATAAGGAGTGTTATTATTGTCATGAGATGGGGCACATAAAATCCTACTGCAAAAAGTTAATGGAAGATTTGGGGGATTTTATGAAATCTAAAGAAAAGAATAAGGGTGGTGTTAATGTTGCTGCTGTTGATAATGAGGAATATTCTGATGAAGATGTTGTTTTGATGGTGCAAGAAGAAAAGAAAGACACTAGAGATATGTGGGTATTTGATTCTGCTTGTTCTGAACATATTTGCACAAAGAAAGAATGATTTTCGAAGCTTGAGAAGTGTGATAAGCCTGTATACATGGCTAATAATGGTGAAGAAAAAATTGAAGGCATTGGGAGTGTGAAACTTCGTTTGCATGATGAAAGTGTCAAGATGCTTGGGAATGTGAGGTATGTTCCAAACTTTACAAGAAATCTGATTTTGCTTGGAAAGTTGGATAGTTTGGGTTATGGATATTCTTGCCGAGGTGGAGGCTTGAAAATCACCAAAGGTTCGATGATTGTGATGAAAGGAGTGAAGAATTCGAAGAATTTGTATGAGTTGATTGGAAGCACAATTAGAGGAGATGGATCGGTATCTTCACATCAAATTGAAAAGAAGGATGTGGATTTGCCAACAAAGAAGAAAGTTACTTTTGTGGATTTGGTTAAAGGGTGGAGCAATTAAGTTTTGATGAAGGAATTTGTGTCAAGGTGGAGATTGTTAGGATTTTGACCCAATTCCTAATTAGATTTGGTTTAGGATTTTTCTAGAGATTTTTTGATTGGTGGACAAGAATCCTAATAGGATAGGGATTCTTGGAGCCCAAGTTTATGTTAGTATAAATAAGCAGTTTCTGTTTAGTTTTTTGGTGTGTGAGAGAGAATCTGTCAGATTGAGAGAAAAAAAAAAAGCTGCGACAGCTTTTTATGTTGTTGTGAAAGAATCACTCATGTTGGGTTAATTAGATTGAGAGTTTGCGAAAGAGATTGTTATGATTAGTGATTGTATTTGATTGATTTGATAGTGCAGATTTGTAGCATAGGTCCACAAGAAAATTTTATTTTGTTATTTCCGTTTTAATTATTTATTTGATTAATTCCTGAGATATCCGAAGTTACAACTTACAACAGACATAAGCCCATGGCAAAGGAAAATGCTTGGTATATGAAATGGGAATAGTGCAATGATAAAGCTATATGTGTAAACAATAGGGCCAAGGTTGTGATTAGATTACAAATAAATTTCCCTTCTCAAATGTCATTTCCAATCCGAGTACACATTTCGTCGACAAATTACGACTTGCCGACAGCAGTCGAGTCACCAGCGTCAATTTCCAGCACAAGGGGATTAAACTTTTGCCCTTTGCCATTTGGGTTCAATTTCTTGCTACACTTGAAAACTTTTCTTCTTGTGTAATTGTAAAATTAAATTACTTTACTATTATCATGCTATTATTTGTAATCAGACGATAAACACAGAGCAAATAGAAGATGAAATTATTAAGTCAACTACTGAATTAAGGCAAACCAGGATTTACCGGCACTGCACGCTATTGGGAATTACTAAATTTTATATTAATAATAGTATAGGTCGTTTTCGATACTGTTTTCAGTCTCAAATACCAGGTGACGGATATGACAGCAAAACATTAGTATTTAGCTTTGGTCAAATTATTGGAATCCAGTTTTAACACGGCAGTGACAGATACCCCCAACCTAACATTTTGTAACCATTCTAATACTTTTTCTCAAAATAATTTTTCCTAATAATAAAGCGCATCTCTGTTCTTGCATTTTAACTCAGATTTTTTTTGCTCAACGGAAAAAATAACTTAAAAGAAAATGAGAATGAAACCGATATATAATCATCTAGCGAGCAAAACCATAAATTTTATTTTATTAATGAAACAATTACAACTTGATAAATTTGATTAATGAAACCAGAAAGTCCTGTAAATGTACACTCGCGATTGTCAACAACTTTACAAAGGCAAAAATTTTCATTTCTGCTAGTAAAAAAAAATCACTTTCACAGAAACAACTTACAAGGCCAAGTCGCCTGGGAAGGTATATACTAGAACCAATCATCCAGGCCCCTTTTAAAACAACTTAAATCGTAACAACAATGCAATCCCGTGCTAAAATATTCACAATACTCGGGTCTCTCATCAAATATTGACCTTAGGCTTATATTCTACATTCTACAAGATGGAGTCCAAATATTGGTGATACCGCTTGCGGTTGAACTCTAATAAGCTTCCGTAAGTGCGATCCGCAACCCCAACGAACAGAGCTTCAGTGTCTGGGCTAAAGGATATTCCAGCTATCTCGCCAAAAAGATCAATTTCTTGGCAATTAACATACCCAGACTCCGTATCAAAGACATGCACAAAATCAGCTGGCTCGGCCATGCCCAAAAACCTACCATCTGATGTGAACTTGACAGCTCTAATTGCTCCCATTCTTCCCTTCAACACTGCAAGGGACTCCGATAGGTTTCGTATGTCCCACAATCTGCATGTCGTGTCCTGATTCCCAGTAGCCAGAATGCGTCCATCCGGGTGCCAAGCTGAAGAAAATGAGTAGTCCAAATGCCCTTTAAGGCTGCTAGTGACCTGGAATTTACAAACTGGTTTAGATATAGAAAGAATTAAAGCTCAAAATGCACTAAATAAATAATGCCTAACATTGACATACTTTGCCAGACTGAGCATCGGCAATCAGGCACTCCACACTATCTCCAAGGACTGCAAGCAACTTGCCATCTGGACTCACAGAGGTATTCTGCAGATAACACACAACCATAATTAAAAATATATGAGCAAAAGAAGGGAAAAAATAGAGAACTAAAGATTGTGAAAAGCAGCATTAGCACTTACATTAACAGACCAGTCGAATGAGAAGCGGTTGAGACTAGCAAAAGTTTCAGCATCAAAAATTCTAATTTGAGCATCATTATTTGCAGCCATAACTCTCATTGCACCACTGCAGATATGAAAGTTTTCAGTTTGCCTTTCAAAATGTCATCAAAGTAGTCAAAAGTTCCTATAAAATAGGTGATTGTTTCTCACCTAGGATTGCGGTACACATCCACTGCATTGGTGATTGCATTATCATCAGTAGTTAATTTTGTACAGAATGCCACCCCTGGTTTATTTAAATACTGAAGAAGGAAAAAGAACAAGAACCATGAGCCAAACTGCAAATAAAATATCAAATCAGCTAAGGTTCTCTGGCAGACCAAATACATACCTTGCAAATAAGCTCCCCCTGAAAACCACCTGCCACCATTAGATTCTCCTTAACTGCCATAGTGCTGATCTGCACCCTCAAGAGTTGCTGAGAAAGCAATCCAGGACGATTCTGCAAATACACCAAAAGAAAGAGTTTTACTCAACAGACACCTTTGAACAAAGTCTACGTTATATGTTGATCTAAATTCTGGCCATACTAACCAGGCTGGGAACAATTGGCTTAGCCACATTCAGCACCTCTTTGCCTTTGCGTAGCAGAGATGACCAATGCATTACTGAGTAATTTTGCATAAGGTAAACATCATGTTTTGATGTAGCCCACAACAGATTCCTCAGCTGCACAAAGAAAAATATATTAGATCCATGACCAAAACATAATCATAGTGCACTTCCACACATGAAAACGGATAAACATTATATCATCCAACACCTAGATTGAAAATAGCATCTCAAACAGCAAATAGAACACGTATGCTAATGTGCAAGTATGGCAGGAATATCCCACCACATAAATTCAAACTGCAGACTCAGTATGACCAAAACCAGTCTCTTCTGACTCATCTCAACACTCTCAAGATTATGCTTAGAGCACAACCCAACACATGCTATGCCCAATATATGATTAGAGTATGACCCAACGCACGGGAATGCCGGAAGCATGATTATAGTAAGACTCAACACACCAGTATGGTCGAGAGTATGATTAGAGTATAAACACCAGAATTTTCAAGAGTATTGACCAAAAAAACCAACAAACCAGTACGCAAAAAAGCTTTTGCTTAGAGTATAGATTAACACAGCAATACGCTCAAGAGAATGACTCAACACACTAATAGTATACTCAAGTATGCTTAAAGTATGACGACACTCGGGTATGCATGAAGTATGACAATACGAAGGCATGCATGTAGCAGATTACAGAGTAATAACGCGTGACTTGTGCACAACATTACTGAAAACAATCACGTGTGACTTGTGCATAAACTCAAAAGAGGCTTTTATTAGAAACAAACTCATTTGAATGACATGCAAAAAGAAACACTTAGAGTGGGTCAAAACAGTCAGATGCTCCTTGATTGAACTTCACCCCCTTACAAAATCCAACCCCAAGTTAACTTTCCTCAAGACACTCATTCTGGAAAAGGGGAAAAGGAACAAGCACACTCACATACTACAAAATTAAAAGAAGCAGCAGCAGCAGCAGAAGATGGAAACCATGTGACAATTATAGAGCTGACACAGCATGATGCATTAAATTTACCACAGTGGACTATTTAGGAAAAACTCCATTGAGCTATAAAAATAAACTCAAGGAAATCAAATGCTCAAAATCACTTATTGAGTAGTGGACAAGCGACTCACACCACCATTAAATTGTGCAAATCAAGAACATGCAAAATTACCTGATAGATTAGTGATGACTTGCCTATATAAAACTATGAATGTATGACTCAACATAACGTGTAAGATAAAACAGTGCAAATGCAAACTATGAAACAGAGAAGGAACAGAGAAAAAAAAAATGTTGCATTAATTACATTAAAAAATAATAAAGACAATAAGGAAGGGAAACTCCGGCCAAAAAAAAAAAAAAGGAAGGGAAACATAAATAGTGACTACACATGATTACAAAGACATAATGCATTTGTACAATGACATCTAATATAACACGTCCTTACCCAGAACCTATTCAAGGCGTTAAACTAAATTATGCCATGCATCTAGAATAACATCTATCAAAGGAAGCAACAGTACTCAACAACAAAGAACTACACAATTACAAAGAACAATGCATTATGCATAGATGCAGGGATCTACACAGACCGATAAGAAAACGTAACCTCCAACTCAAAGCCAATGGCCTAAATGAAATAAACAGCTCATTCACAAAAATCTAACCAAAATGCAGAACTTGGTAGCAATGAAGACTTTTAAACTTGAAAACAAAAAAGGTCCCAACCAGCAATCAAAACTCAGATATTGAAGAGATCATCCAAGAATGCAGAAAATTGTAAAAAAAAAAAAACACCTTATGCAGATGGTACACCTCACAGAGTTGATCAAGCAAATGCTGAGTGAATAAAGAACGGAGATGCACAATAACACCAACTCTTATAACTATGAATGCATCTAATAGTTAAAAACGATCCAGCATCATAAAATGCATAAAGAAAGTGCTAATTGCCCTTCAAGTGCCGGACGAATCGGTCTACTCAAATTACAGGAATCACTACAGAGGCCTCTTAAATGCTCAAATATTTTCCTATCATACCATATAAACAATGCGTCTTTATCGCGCCAGCTGCTCAGAAATTACTCCCAACCTGCTTTAAAGGCTGAAATAAGAGAGAAATAGCATTCCTAAATGCCACAGTGGTTAAATTGATATAATTAACAGGGCAGCAAATATTCTGCTAACCCACAAATCACACAAACAATAAAACAATAAATCATGCATCTAAAATGCAAAGATCAACACCAAGATGATTAACGAGCATGATATAGCTATCATAGTACCTTGATAAGATTAGTTGAGTTATATATAAAATCTATGCCAACTCCAAATCCATGGCTCATGCAGTCTCAGAATGGCTTACCAACTAGGGAATCGTTCAAACTTTAAAAATCAACAACGTAAGATTCATAATAACTGTTAACTGTGAAACAGTTAGGCTGAAGTTATGTTGAAGCACAATGCTGGAATGTGGAGTGCTAGGCGTGGGATGCAATTGTGTGTATTTGTGCTCAAAAGTGTTTGAATCTGTGCAAGTTTTGTCAAGAACTATAATGCATAACTCAATATATTTTCTGCAAAACTTCAAAAATCCCAAGTCATACCACAGCCATGAAGCATCAATACTCGTATCAGGGTGGACCTCTGCAAATATTGCTTTTAAATTTACAATTTGTATAACTGTTAGCATGTGCAAGTATAAATTAAAGCATCCTTCATAAATCTGCACAAAAAGGATTCATGTGAATACAAACCCCATCTTGATACCTTAAGTGGGGCACATTAATATATTTAAAACAAAAAGAAAATGAACAACAAATTTTGATGTCAAATTTGAGCTTATATATGGCCTAAATCAACTCAAATAAATCTCAAGAACTTACTAAATTAGTTGTTGGCAAGTTAACATAAAAAAAAAACAAAAAAAACAAAAAAAAACAAAAAACAAAAAAAAAAACTACTGAAACCCAAGCTTCAAAAGAGCGGATGCAAATTCCATACCTTCGGATGAATGATTCAGGTACAGAGCTATAATTATCAAATAATAACATGGATAACATGTAATAACATGATGACAAAAGGACCTGCGAAATCGTGTGGCTAGTGATACGCAAACAATTTAATTTCAAAACACTTGCAAACCATGACCAGATGAACTAATAGACTGGATTTAGATGATGCAAAACTTCATGGTAAGAAGCAAGAGTTTAAAATTCGAAGACTCTCATGGTAACAGGTATTAACAAACTGCAGGAAACTACATGCAGAATTTAAATTGATATGCATTCAATACACTGAACATGCTGACCCATGGAATTTAAAAAATCAACCAAATTCCAGTTAAACACATTTCCCGCAAAAGACGACTTAAAAAACCCAACACAACAAATGAAGTGTGATGAAAAATCAACAACCAACATAAAGAAATGACTGAATTCTCTACCTGAAAGTGCACAATTGTAGATTTGACAAGTCTTGTGTTAAATTGAAAATCATAGAAGGCCTTTCCCTTTTCTACTTGCAAACACTCCTGTCAAGAACACATGGATATATTTAGCAGAAAAATTCTTGAAAAACTCCAAGCTATTTCTTAATCATGATTATGCCAAAATTAGACCGCAATTAAGGGGCTAAATTATTTATGTAAATTATAGTATATATATCTAACAGATGATAAAACGCTTTAGATTAGCAAGAAACACAGAAACTGACCTTTTCCATCTCTTCACGAGAACCAGAGAGGTTCTCATAGTTCTTGTACTGTCTCAATCTTGTCTCACGATACTTATCTCTAGTGAAATTAAGCCTCTCCCAGGGAATTCCTTGTATATCTTTTCCATTTCTCGCTTCTACAGCCGATGTATCAGTTTTGGGCTTATTCTGTTACCAAATAACAGAAAAGATTAAAAAAAGGAAAAGGCAAACTACAGATTCCAGAATCTAAATCGTGAGAATCAAGCATAGAATAGTCATGAAAGGTAAAAAGAAAAGGTACCGATTCAAAATCGTCTTCAAAATCGGAGTCAAAGGCGTCAAATTCAGCGGTGTCTCTCTGAGGCTCAGGTTCAGCAAACAGATCGTCGTGATCGAAATCATTGACGTCGTAGTAGTCATCGACAACGTACTCGAGATCGTCGTTTTGAAAATGCTCCATTATTCTACATTAGGGAAACAAGTCAAACAGAGTTTTAATAAACGAAAACGAATTAGAGAAGAAATTTTCACAACGTAACTCTTTTCATTTTCAATAAAAGAGATACAAACAGTTAAAATAGAGGCAAAGTTTATATGGAAACAATAAGAGAAAACAAAGCGCAAAATTAAACCAAAGAATAAAATAAAAGAGTCATAACAGGAAAGCTCGAAGAAAACATTCCGAAGTAAAAGGAAAATAGCGACGGATCAATGCGAACAAGTGAGAAATTACCTCGAAGTAGTGGTTGAAGGCAGATCACGAAGAGAAAACGAGGATTCGCAGCAAACGAGCGGGAAGAACAAAGAAGAAAAAAGGCGCAAAAAGGACGGAACGAGAACGGTTTCCCGGAAAACAAACAGAGAAAGAGAAGACGAGAAAAGGAAAACGAAAGCAGAGAATCTAAACGAGGTTCGTTAAAGAAATGGTATTAAGCAAAGAATAAAGAGCAAATTTAAATGAAAAACAAAGGGAAGTATCTAGAGTTTTAAGAGGTTTTAACAAAAAGAGCAATGAGGACTCTCCCCATCGTTCTACTTATAGCGGAGAAGGAAGAAGGCTAGTGTCACTGACTGACCCGGGACCCTACGCTGCGGGAGATGGGCCCATTGGTTAAAAAAAAATGAAAATGAATCCGTGTGCTTTGTGGGGTCCATTTCCAACCGTCCGATTTTTACAGCCTAACTTCGCTATGGTAATTAATCTGTAAAAGTAATTACTACTAGTTTACTGATTTCCCCCATTTTTGGACATTAATCAGCTTGAATTTAATTAAGGGCTTCGCTTTCGCGGGAAAAAGATCTTTGATTCTCTTTCGTCTATTTTTTTGATTCTTTCCTTTTTCTCTTTTTATTACCTACTTGGATTTCCCAAAATACCCCTGCGATTTGGTTTAATCTTTTCCTTGGTTCTTTTTCAACTACATACCAAAAACTAGAAAATTGATGTTACTAAAATAGTATATGGAGGAGTAGTAGTTTAATATAAGTGATGATTAAATTTGTGCTACCAATGGTACCGAAAACGTGATCGGAAACTTCTTGTGAATTTCTTTGTCAAATATATTTTACCATTTGTGCTTACCAAAATATAGCAATTGTGAAGAATTTCCATGTCTAAAATCCAAATCTTTTTCACATTAGTACTCCACAATTTAATAAGGTATGTTTATCGTTAATTTGACGTATAAAATTCAAAGTTGAATGAAGAATGGATAACCGATAACTAAATCCACTCGACACTTGTTTACCTACACCTTGCCGATATTTGGCAAGTCAATTGTTAAAGTCAAGCTAAAGTTAAAAATTCTAAGAATTAGTTTGAATCAAATCGCCCTTTTGAGTCAGAATAATCGGATATATAGAGCGTCAATTCAAACAACGATTTGTCCAAAGCACTGATCTTATTTAACTCGAAAAAGGATAATTATGTAATTTGGTTCGCTCCCAAAGATTAACCTATCCCTTCAGACAAACCCCACATCTTCAGCTGTCACGTTGTCAGTTGCTAGAGACCTTTTTGTTCGCAACAATTACCCTTGACTTGATACATCTTTACACAAGTCTCTCTTGCTAATTGCCAAGGTAAAAAAGCAAATGAGTAAATGTAAAAAAATAGTTTTATTATTATTAAATTTATTTATAAAAGACTTAAATAAATACGAGGGCCCATCTCACCATCTGCAGTCCACGAGCTGCGATATGGTATCTCCACGTGTTTGGATCAGAGCTCGCATTCCGGAACCCTGGCACTCTCCGGTATCAACACGTGGCTTGTCTAAGCTGACGGGCCCCGATTTCCCCGTCCTTTAACGGCGTTACAACTTACAACTAAAAAAAATACTACTATATTTATTAGTACTAAAAAAAATAAAAAGATAAATAAAGAATTTAACCAGGGTTAGTCTAAGATGGTGGTTTGGTTTGGTGAGAGGTTAGTGTCCTGTCCACCGCCTTCCCTCCTTCTTCTTGGGGTTTTGGCCGGTGTAAGTAATAGATAGGGACCCACCCAAGGGGGCCTGGGGGCTAGCGGGTCCATATTCTTTTGAATTCAGGTGCGGTCTGGTTTGTGGCTCCACCTCCACGGTTTTCACTTTCACCTCAAGAGGACGAAACTTTTGAGTTTCTGGGAGGTACTGCGGGCAAAATGAATCCGAAACCTGAAATCTGTCCGAATTCGTCCGAATCTGAATCCGAAATTATTTGAATTGATCAGAAAAGTCAACGTCCCGAACTCGAAATTATCCGAATCCGAAAATATCCGAACCCGGTCGAACCCGAACCCGAACCCGACCCGACCCCTAGATCAAAATAATATTAAAAAAATCAAGATTTATTTATAAAATAAAAATTTTTCATTATTGTTTAGAAAAAATCACATTTCTTCCTTTTAATATTAAATAAAGCTATTACATATATAAATAAATAAGTCCAAGTTCTTTATAGGTTCAATTAAGGGTCCATTAACTTTTAATTTGTTTAATCTAAGGCTTGTATTTTGATGATTTGTTTAATTTAATACTTAATGTGTTTTAATTTGCTACAATTTAGTATTAATTAGCATTAAATAGTTTAAATTAGTGTTGAACTACATGTATTTTATATTTAATTCAGTTAATTTAAATGTTGCACACAATACACAACTTAATAATTGTCGATGGCGTTGTCTTTCCAAAGAAGAGTTTTCGCTTTTAGCAAGTAGGATAATTTTTTTCTTGAAACCTTTTACTTTTTTTCATCATGTGGGAGTCTCTGAATGTCTCTAACGATGAGACAGTTCTTTCGTTAGTATTTTTAACAACTACTCAATCTTTATATATGTTTCCTCCTTCCTCCGTTCCAAAATAACTGTCGTTTTTTGGATGAATGTGGTCTTAGGAATATATTGATTATCATGTTATATTATATACTCTATCTTATTATATTATAATTATCAATAAACTTATAGTAAAATAAAAGATAAACAATTATTTTTCTTTTAAAAAAAAAACTTGCATGTTGAATCAGGATGAACCAGAAATTCGATCGGACTCTGAATATCGAAAATGAACCCGAACCCAACCCAAACCCGAAAAAACCCGAACCCGAAGTACCCGAACCCGAACCCGCCCGAACCCGCCCAATTGCCAGTTCTATAAGGCTGCGTTTGGATTTTGTGACAACAATGAAAATTGAAAAGCGATAGGTGTCAGTCTACAGCCACACATCACACATGTCTACAGTTCCTTGTGCAATCTAAGAGTAATCGTGTCCTCCACATGGAAAAAGAATTTAGTACATATACTCCCTCTGTCCTAATTTGTTTGTCCCCAACCCTTTTACACAAATTTTAAGAAACTATCAAATAATGAGTTAGACTTCCAATTTTACCCTTTATATTTTAACAAATTTATTTTACCACCACTGTATTATTTCAATCAGGTTTGATATTTTCCAGTTTCCACTGCCTTAATCCCGCCTAAATCTATGCCACCAAGTACAAATAATTTCAAAATCTCAAAATCAAGAAAAAGACAAAACTTGCCGCTACAAACTTTAATTCCTAAAAAATGTGAAATATTTTTTCAGAGGAAGCCAAAAGCCCCTGTTAGACGAGAACAGAGCAACTTTCAATCTTGACTTACCCATCTCCAACTTTACTCCATCTCCAACTTTCAAGTTTCAACC
>AWWV01012767.1:0-55859 GCA_001974805.1 Corchorus capsularis
CTCAGGGGAAACACAAAAGGCGGCAGCAAGAAATACACAAAAAAATACAAAAGGAAAAAATGAAAAACAGAAGAGGAGGGTTAGAGCCCTTACCCCGGAGAAACCTTTAGAGCTTCTTCTCGTTTAGTTTTTGTTTCGGCTTGCTCCCTTTCTTCTTTCTTTAGCATTCGGCTTCTTCATTTAAGGTTTGAAACCTTGGGCTTAGGGAGTTTTCAGTGTTAGGAGGCTTAGATCTCAAAATGGATTCGGTTAAGTTGTAGTGGGAGGCAAGGAGATTGACATAGGTTGAGATGGTGGTCGTTTGAGGGTTGAAATATCCGGATCTGAGAGAAGTTTGGGGTTTCGGGTGAACTTGGTTTCGAGGCTTTGGAGGCTTGATTTTGAAAAACAACCACCGGAATCGGGTTTAGCACGTAGAGGGGAGGATTTCTGCACGTTTGGAGTTTCATCCGACGACGTTGCGACCTCTGGCACGGCGCTGCGATTTCCGGGAGGCGGCAGCAACGGCGGCGCGGCATAGCTAGGGTTTGGAGGTGAGTACGGTTTGAATTAAGAAGAGGAAGATGTAATCTATTTATACTTCCACCAAATGTGAATTTCCTTTACCCTTTTCGGAATTAATTTGATTTTTTATTATGATTTTGTGTTAAATTATTACCTTATTAGACTTTTAGGTTGGTCATTTAGTCTTCCATGTAATTTAATACCTAAATTTCATTTTATTAGGTCCCTGGGGTAGTAATTTAGTGGATGTGGGTACTGTAATTATTTATTTCGTTCATATAAATACTGGGATTTCCCAGCGTGTTCAACCTAGTCCCTAGGTTTAGTTTAATTTGGTCCCCAACGTTTAGAATTACTTCAATTTAAGGTTCATCTTAAAAATTAGTTTTAGTTTTTTCAAAATTGATAAGGAAAAATAAAAGTAAAAATGTTAGATTTAGATTAATTTAGAAATTTAGTTTAACTTTGAACAATTTAATTAATTTTAGTTTTTTAGAAGATCAAGTTTAACTTTAAAGAATTAAATTAGGAAAGCACTTGCATATATTTATGTTGTCATACACGCCACAAAAATTGTTAAGATTGGTAAAGGCCATTCTTTTTAACTATGACGGGTGGACTTTGGGTAATTGTGCTCGGGCACGACCTCCTAAGGTCTACTCCGAGATCGGATATTTTCATGGATATCCCCATAATGCGTGGGAAGGGTCCTCCGAAATTATTCGAGTAAATGACCCTTACCAATCAGTTAAAAAAGACCAGATCATGCACTGAACGAATTTTTGCCCGTTAATTGAACTTTAAGGTAATGAAGCATAAAATAAAAATTAGAAATTAAAAATAAGGAAAATAGAAGAGTTTGCTCTTAGTAAATGAAAATTAAAAATCAAAGACAAAAGGGCTAATTCCTTCAATTTTCGGTTTTCACTCGCTTTTCCCAAAATGCCCTTCCCGGACGGAAGGCATTTATTTATACCCATTTTTCCCAAAACGCCCTTCCCAGACGGAAGGCGTTTACTTTTACCTGTTTTTCCCAAAGTGTCTTTCCCGGACGGAAGGCACTGATTTTTACCTGCTTTTCCCAAAATGCCCTTCCCGGGCGGAAGGCACTTATTTTACTTGCTATTTCTTCCAAAAATGCTCTTCCCGGACGGAAGGCATTTATTTTACTTGCTTTTTTCCAAAAATGCCCTTCCCGGACGGAAGACGCTTATTTTTACCCACTTTTTCCCAAAGTGCCTTTCCCGGACGGAATGCACTAACTTTTACTTGCTTTTTCTTAAAACGCCCTTCCCGGACGGAAGGCGTTAATTTTGCTCGCTTTTTCTTCAAATACCCTTTCCAGACGAAAGGCAAGTTCATTTTTGCCCCCCCTCAATGGCACAAGTTCAAATTTCGTTTTTATTATTTGTTTTCAAAGAGTAATAAAAGGTTCAATTACCCTTAAACACAAGAAAAGGCAAAAAATATGAGATTAAAGTCAACAACAATCTTTTATTTCAGACCCATAATAGATCTAGATTAGACTAGAGGTACCGTCATTTGACGGGCGTTTGGGGGTGCTAATCCTTCCCCAAACGTAATCGACTTCCGGACTTAGAATTAGGTTGCAAAGACAGGACCTATAGGTTTAGTGGGTCCCTCGCCAAGCCTTGGACCATATTAAGCTAACTAGGTCAATCAAGTGACTAATCACACCTAGAATTTGATTAGTGGTGACTCTCATTTCCCAAGTCGTTAGCGGCAGGGTTCGGACCCCGGACCCGCACGTGGCGACAGTACTCATAGAACTTCTTCTATGATGGGAGCACATAGAAGCGGCTTAAGCGGAATCAAGGCATCAGGCCGCACAAGAGTTTCCATTGCCTCTTTCAAGGCTTCTTGTTTGATTTCTCCAGTGGAGATGATGGGGTAGGGCCGTCCATACTTGTCCTCGCCCATGAACCTAATAGGTCCAGTACTTCCATCATAAAACCTCACATCTACTGCGTGAGACTCAACTTTGAAAGGTCTATTGTCAGCCTTGATTATTTCAACATCCGTACTATTCCAAAACATCAAAAGTTGATGTAAGGATGAAGGTACACACCAATTGGAGTGAATCCAATCTCTCCCTAGCAACATGTTGTAAGTTGATGAAGAATCAACTACAAAAAATGCAGAGAGGGACGTTTTCGACCCAATGGTAAGTTGAGCAGGCAATATGCCTCTTGTTTTCTTAACGGCGCCAGAGAAGTCACTCACAGTAACATCTGACTTGATTAAGTCATCAGTACTCTTTCCAAGCTTTCTTAAAGATGAGAAAGGGATGAGGTTCACTGTTGCACCATTATCAATAAGGACTCTGTTTAGAGGGATGCCATCAATATGCGCTTTGATATACAAAGGCTTGATGTGGCATGTGGCACTTTCATCAGGCTTGATGAAAACCATAGCTCTGGAATTATCAGAGCTATTGCCCCCCAAGTCTTCCTCTTGGGAAACCTTAGTGACATTCTCAACTTCTTGATAAGAGAGTGGTTCAAATGATTCCACTTGCTCTTTCAACTTAGCAGCGAATGTGTATGGGAGCATAAGGATAGTATGATTGAGGTCAACCATGAACTGCCCAAAGGTTAATGAATCAACAGATTTGTTGTCAAAGTCCTCAGCAGCCAAGGTTTCTTCCTCGCTTAAGGCACCCAAGGCACCCTCCACATCTTCATCACATACCAAGTTTTGATCAGATGAAGTTGGTTCAGCATCTTCTTCAGGAATGGTGCCATCAACTCCCCTATTGGAAGTCAATAGTCCATCTTGGATCTTCTGAGACCTTTCCAACTCAAGTTCTTAGATAAAGATCTCTCGAAGTCGTTGCTTAGAGGCATCATCTATGGCTTCTTGTCTTTCAAAGAGAAGGTTTTCAGCTTCGATGTGTTTACGTCTCTTAGCCTCAAACTCTTTCTTCTCCTTATCTAACTTTGCCTTTTCAAGCAAAATAGATATTTGTCATAGAGACATGCCTTCTTCGATGTGAAGTATGTCTTGGGTGGCCTCGTGTGAAGGCCAATCTTCAAGTTTCTTCTGCAAGGCCTGATAAGGGAACTTTCTGTAGTATGAATCTTCATCAATACCACAGAGTTCGAACTCATCATCATAGTTCATGGTAAGAGCTCTCATAGATAGTCTCATGTAGGCAAGAACTGTGTCTTCGTCTATGGCACCTTTCTGAGCTAGCTCTTGGCAAGTGTATTCTTCACATCCATAGACTATATCAATCAAGGTTTGCCTTAGCCCTTGCAGTTCTCCTTCCTTTCGATCAAGCTGGAGTGCTATTGCCTTGAGTTTTGTTTCCTCTGAGAGGATCTTTGCCTTGCACAGTTCCACTCCCATGTCTGCCAGGTTCATGAGAGATGTATCTGTCTCGTTGATGGGTGGTAATCCACTCTCATCAAGTTGCATGGTGTCATCCATGTCCTCCTTTCGAGCTTTCGCCTCTCTTGCGGAGTTCACGTCTCCTCCAAGTCTTCCTATTCCTCTGAATAGGGAACTTGGGATGTTGCACTTTCTGCCACACACCCTTTTGAGCATTGGGTGGTGTGTTTGACCATCTTCCATCGTACATGGTCTTCTCGTATCTTCATCTCTTTCCTCACAGCCGCATCACGGTATTCCTCCTTTTTATGATCCAACCAAGGTCTGATTTCTCGCTTAGTCCCTTGAGACTTAGGGTGAGACTCATCCTTTGATTGCTTATCTTCTTACGAGGAAGAGATGTAGTCAAGTGGGAAGAGGAGGGCGCCATTCTAGATGATGACTCTCCAAACTCCCAATTTCTTGACTTGGGAGGAAGGTAAGAAGTCTCTTGCTTGCCCCCCGAGCTGAGAACATGCTTTAACTTGCTTTTCTTCTCCTTTTGGAGTGGAGTCTTTGATGAGAAGTCCAACTTCCTTCGAACTTCTTTCTTTGAAGAAGTGTGAGGATGCTTGGTAGGTTCTTCCTCATCCTCAGATGAGAGGAGTTCAAGCTTCCTCCTTGGTGCTCTGAGCCTGACATCAGTCGAATCTGGATACCAGGGATGATCTGAATGCAAACCCAAAGACTTAGTTTTATCCACTAACTTCTTAATGTTAGAAGTGTGGTAGCAGAACTCACCTTCTGACTGAAGGTTGGCTGACAAGGGGGTACTTGTAGCCAGGGGCGTTCTCTTGGGAGTAGATTCTCCTTTATTGGCCACTTTTCCATCCTTTGGGAGGTTGAAGGTGACCACGTGTACAAGAGCAGGGAAAAGATTCTTGTCAACTCCCATGTCCTTGGGGACTTCAGGGAACTTGAAGATTCCTTTCTCTATCTTTTCATGTACTACGTTCTTGAACACAGTACAATTATTGGTGGAATGCCTCCAAGAATCATGGTATCTGCAGTATTCTCTTCCCCTGATATCTTCAGGTGAATAAAGTACATGCCCAGGAGGGAGGTTGATCACACCAAACTTATGTAGAAAGTCAAAGATCTCATTCATCTTTGAAATATCAAAGGAATAAGTCTTGCTTCCCTCATAAGGTTTCTTCTCAGCTTGACGCTGATACATGGTTGTGAACCTTTTTTGAGTTTGAGGGTGTCCAACCCCTGCCTTTATTAGACATGCACACTCAATAGGCTTATCAGCCTTGATCTCAACAACTCCAAGTTCATAGTTTGGCTCTTGGTAGTAAGTGCCATAGGATGAACTTTTTCGTTCGTTTTCCTCTCGGAGAAGGGTTTCGTACCTAGTCACTTTGGTTGACATTTCAAAGAAATCTCTGAAGTCGACTCCTTCGAACTTCTTTCGAAGCTCTATGTCAAGTCCATTTTGAGCTAGGTGTACAAACTCCATCTCTTGCAGAGGTGTACGACACCTAATCCTTAGCTTCTTGAAGCGAGCTAAGTAGTCCTCGGCCGATTCACCTTTTCTTTGATAAAGGCGAGACAAGTCAGCCATGGAGATCTCAGGTTCAGTCCTATAGAACTGAGTATGGAACAACCTTTCCATCTCTTCCCAAGTTCTCACAGAGTTAGGCGGTAGGTTGATATACCATGTAAATGCCACTCCAGTGACAGAGTTGGGAAAGAGACGAAACTTATGGTATCCAGAGTTAGCCTTTCCACACTGAACAGTAAAACGAGCTTCCAAGGTCAACTGTTCACTTGAGGTTCCGGAGAAGCAAGTGAGGTCAGGGACCTTGTACCCTCGAGGAAGTGTATAGAGTCTATCATACTCCTCAGAGTAGGGCTTCTGGAAGGATGGTCGTCCAATCTTTCGGTATGCTGGACCAATCATATCCTCAAGTATCTTTCTGACGTGATTCTGATTGACTGATCCCTCTTGAGGAAGATGGCGTGGAGGAGGGTAGCGTTGGTGGCCAATCCTTGCTCCATTGCCATTACCATTCCTCACATAAGGTGGTATATAGGCTGCAGCATGAGGTTCAACATTGTTGAATTCCTCATCTGCGTTGTCAGCCATGTTATCACCAACATCTTGTTGGTTGTTTTCACCTCCAAGTCCTTGCTGGACGGCTCCCTAAGGAGAGGAGGTGAAGGTGGAACCTGTTGGTTGTTCACCTCGGGGTTGATTTGTTGAAGGGGTAGGGCGCCAGGCTGGGCTCCAACCAGATGTTGGTTTTGCCCCCCGAGTCCTTGACCTCCAAGTCTACCTTCCAACCTGTTAATGATCTGTTGGGTGTTATCCTGGGAGTCTGCCCTTTGTTGTGCTAACTGTTGCATCAAGCGTTCTTGAGAGTTATCAAACTTCTCAAGAGACAGAGCAATAGCATTAAGAGCTTTCCACAGGCTACCATCATTCAACTTAAGAGGGGATTCAGCTTCCTCATCTCTCAGCCCAGTGAGTCCAAGTTGACTCTGGCCGGAAAAGTCTTGAGGTTTCTTGTCTCCTCCCTTAGGTGGCATAGCTAAGTGGTATAGCTAGGTGGTATGAGTGCGAGAAAAGTAAAAAGAAAGAAAGCCTTCAAACATTGAGATGGGAAGATAGGATGATGTGTCCCACCTAGAACGTGGAAGGAGCCGTTAGTGTGGACCTCCTAGAGGTGGGCACTTTCGACTATAGAGAGAGAGTCGGGGATCGCCGACTAGAGAGAGAAAAAGTAAGAAAACTTTGAAAGAGATGTGGGCAAGATGCTTCTTGGGGTTACCTCAGATGGGAAGACAACCTAGTTGTGTCCCACTGGGCATGCCAAAAAGAGATGTTGCGCCAAAAATCTCTTCGAAGAGTTTCTGCGAAAACTACTTAATGACAGCATAGGGGCGTGCCAGTCAATTTGCTGAAATTGAAAAAGAGAGTAAACAACTAGGTCTAGTGCAAACGCAGCAGATTAAAAAGATCAGAGCGATTTGTGGGGACTGGATCAAAGTCACACCGGAGCATTTAAATCATTGGATCCACTAGATTGACTTCCTAAAAGAGATAATTGAAACAAGGGGGAAAAGAGCAATTTGATTGCTGTCTTTTCTAAAATAAACGAGAGATTGGTGTTTAAACGTTCGTAGACGAGATTGAACAAAGGATATTTGAAGAATGTGTAAGAACTCGTGATGAACAAGAGTAAAAAGGCGCGGAGCCAGAGAGAAAATAAGCACAGAGCAAGTTGTGAAGTGTAGAACGTGATTTGAAACTCTGGAACTGGTTCCTTTATATAGGAGGCGGCATGGGCCTGGAAATCTGGTGGGCTTTACTTGCTGAGGAAGTCGAACTCTTCTGATTGGTCGGAGGAAACTTCTAGGAAGTTGCAGTGATGCTTCCTTCTCCTTCTGGTTGCTGCAGCAGGTGATAGGAGGGTGAGGAGAGGAAGATGAGGCGTCCCTCATGGTGATAGGCGACTTCACTCTCAGGGTACCAGGTATGATGAGGTACTAGGTAGCATGAGGTGCTGGATAACATCTGTTGTATCAGGTGTAGTTTCTGTTGCCTCCTATGAACTGATATCACTTGATTGGCTGAGAGGTGACCCTGGGTCATGGCACTAAGTACATTGGCCATGAAATCACTCATACTTAGCCATATCAAGCTCTCTGAATCATGAAAATACCTTTTAACTAAGAACCATGGCTAAACCGGGGTGATAAAGCCACTTTGTCCTTAATTGAAGAAGGTGTAAAAGTTGCAAACAAGCTTGGATTGAGTTCAAACTTTACCAGTAGGGTTCGTGTATCAGCCATAGACCATGGTAAAAATCTTGGCTTGATCCGAACCTTCCTTCATAGTAAATCGAACCTCTCACCTCAAACTGTCCTTAAATGAAAAACCCCTATAAGTTTTTCATTCTAAGTTTGAATGAGCTGAAACTTTTCCTAGGGACTTAGATTATTTCCATGAGACTATGGCAAAAATTCTAAGTAAAACCGAGATCCCCTTGATGGTGAACTAGGTTTCTCTCCCTAAGTTGTCCTTAAATGAAAAACTAGCATAAGTTTTTCATTCTAAGTCCAACGAAGCTGATTTTCCACCAGTAGACTTAGATTATCCCCATGAAGCTATGGGAAAAATTATAAGTAAAACTGAACTCTCAAGCATAGAGAAGTTGGTTTGACACGCCAAAATGTCTTTAACTGAAAAACTTGCATAAGTTTTTCATACGAAGTCTGTTTGAGATGAAATTTCACCAAGATGATCTACATGTATCAAAGAACATCATGGTAAAACCCCTTTTTGGAGCCGTACACCCTAGCTATCTCAATTGCATGACCTTACCTTTCTGTCCTTAAATGAACAAAATGCAAATTTGCCTCCCGGGGGAGTACTACTAGCTGGGCGGCTTGACCGCTATACTAGGGTGGTCACGTATGAGGGGGATGAGTGATAATATCTCATGCCTTCCTTAGTTCAGTGAGTGTTTCACTTGCTGATAATCTCTTACTCACTACCTACTCAGTGCAACGGGTGAGGATGCTGCATCCTATGACTAGGGCGGCCTTCCCTGGGTATGGGAAAAACTTAAATTATTTTATTCCATGATATTTCTCCCACCTGCATGGTCAGGTAGCATACAACTCTCTTCCTTACTCTCTGTCTGAAGTATGAGGCTGCTGTATCTAAGGAAGTTGCACCCTTGAGGCCTGTTACACCACATCCCATAGGTAGGGGCGGCATACTAGGAGAAATTAATAATAATTATTCCAAAAATAATTATTATTAATTAATTTAATTATTAATTTTGGACCTTATTTAATTAATTTCAATATTTTCCTAATTCTGATAGAATCAAGGTGGTGTAGAAACTAAGTTTCATCAGGATTTCTGATTAAATCCTGACCACACATCTTGATCTACTTTATGCAAAGACCAATTTACCCTCAATTGTAAATTAAGGTATAAACAATATCTCATGAGGGATTCATAGTCATGGAGTACATGAAAAGATCCAAAAGAAGCTGGCCCTCAGATCATTTGCACAATAAAGGAGGGAAAATTGGAAAGAGGAATAAGGAAATGTGAAATTAGAAGGCTGAAATAGGAGGGTGTTGTACCCAATCAGGCAGAGGGGAGAGTTTCTTCTGTCATATCAATTGAACCAAAGTTTACAATTTGTGGGCTGATAAAGCATCAAAGTCCAATTAAGCCCATCTGCTAAACACCAAAATCCAAACTAACTCTAGCTAAGCTCTTTTGCTGAAGTAATAGACTATAGTATTCTGCCTCATGTGTTTTTTTTTTGGCCAAAAAAAATTTATAATATAACGAGTATGAGTTTTTTTTGTGTCTCGTTATTTAATATATTAAAATTTTTATTTTAAGATATTTGAAATTTATTCTTTCTAAATAATATAAATTAAATTTATATATAAATATGAGTTTTTTTTTTTTTTTGCTAGAGGCCTAGAATGTATAAATATGAGTTGATAATTTATTTTTCTAAATAACAGAAATAAATTTAATATTTATTGTTGGATTCTTTATATGGAAAAATACCATCCCTCAATCTCGTGTAATAATAATAATAACTAGCCACAGGTTCGCGCTTCACGACAGGATTGTGAAAGGAGGGAACAATTAAATATGAATATATATAGGTATTAGCTTGTAATGGTAATTGATTTTGCATAGTAATCTTTATAATTGATTCATTTTATAGCTTTTGTATAGGCTATGAACATCGAAAGTATAAAAAGGATATAACTAAAATATTTAGTTGGTGTGTTTTTAAGCTTAGGTAGCTTCTATAAATAGTGATTATTTGTCGTAAGTTGGGAAACTAAGACCACACTTGACAGAAAATAGAACTTTAGCATATTATTATATTTCATGGGAAGTCTGGACAAAAAAAAATATTACTGAACAAAAAATAATTTTTTTTCTAGCTACAAATAAATAAAATGACCTTGATTAACATTAACACCAAAATTAATATGAATATAATCAACACCAACCAAATTAACTTAACCATAATTCAGCGAAATCAATGATTAAATTCATTACTAAATTGAGTTTTTTTTTAACATATGACATATATATAATTTGATTAAATAATTGTAATTAACCGACATTTGAACAACATCAATCGGACAAATGGACCGAATATTATACAATATTAAATAGACCGGCAATCAAAACCACAAAATTTTGAAGCATTTTTTAGAATCAAAATATTAAAATTGGCTTCTAAGTTCTTCATGAAAGTTGTAGATCATGAAATCACATTTTAATAGACACTTGAATCACCTTAATCGAATAAATAGAACAAAAAATACAAAAATAAAAGCCGAAACGTTAAATCGTCCAACCCATAATTGTAAAGATTAAATAGCATAAAGTATAAAAGTATGAGGATCATTTAATAAATAATCCAGCAAAAAAATATTTGTTTGTAGAGACCAAACGTAAAAATTCCCTCTTGCACCCTCCACGAAACTCATTAATCAAATTCAGGTTTTAGACCCTTGACGAAAGTTATAGATCACACAATATCCTTTAAACCGACACTAGAACAATCTCAATCGGACAAGTGGACCACAAATTATACAAAATTAGATAGACTGACAATCAAACACAACAAAATTTCAGAAGCATTTTTTAAAATCAAAACATTAAAATTGGCTTTTAAGTACTCGTTGAAGTTGTAGATCATTAAATTTCCTTTAAATAGACACTTGAATCACCTTCATCGGACAAACAGAACAAAAAATTAAAGAATTAAAGTCGAAACGTTAAATCGCCCGACCCAAAATATATGAGGGATTAAATAGCATAAAGCATAAAAGTATAGGGATCATTTGCTAAATATTCCCAAAAAAAAGATTAATTTATTGAGAGTGGGACCCATCAATAGTAAGTTTTAATCAAAGTTCCCAAAACGCCCTTGGTTATCAACCTAAATAGCGAAAAAACCGAGCATGGTGCATCTTATAGTTGGACAAAAGGGTAATTTCCTTTCCAAATTTAATATATGCTATAGATACGATATATTAATATTATATATATATATATACTATATATTATTTTTGTTCCCTATGGAAATTACTAACAAGCCCTTTCAACTTTTAACCTGGTGCCACCTTATCACCCCATTTTGGTAATTTCTCACATCTAATATATTAATTTAAAGCCCCTCCTTAACCATCCATTATACTATATATCTAATTAATATCTAATTAATATTTAATTAATAATGAATAAATTCAATTCAATTTGAATTTTTTTAGTTATCTTATTATGGTTACATAAGATATTGCTCGCATGTCTAATATCTAATCTAATAATAATAAGAATAAAAAGGAAATTAAAGAAAAAAGATGCAACCCATAGAAATGAAATTCAGATCATAAGGAGAGACTTTTTTCTTTTGTTTTCATTCATCTTTCTTTTGTTTTCATTCATAAAGGCGAAAGTTAAGACGAAAAAGAAGAATCGACCGTTCGAGTATTCCACCAAATTGCCTGAGAAAAGAGTAAAAGGGGCATATATATGTTATGGAATATCCATCCATATTGAATTGCGAATACAAAAATGATAAAATATTTTCTGATTGGACCAAAAAAAATAGGGGTCTCCGATATAGACGAAAGAAGATAAAGATAAATAAGAAATCAAATAAGTAAAGACCCTTCGTTCGGTATAAGAATCAGTATCTATATCGACTCAATTCAACGGCTTTCGCATGAAAAAAAAAAGGAAAAAAAAAAGAAATGAAAGAAAAGGGGAAGGAGGGTTATCATAATGAGTGAAAGAATGTCCTTATTTCTTATTTCTTCTCCGACCAACACTTTACCCTTTCTCCAACTATTTTCTACCTCTGTTATCCTTTATTTTTTACACTTCCTGTTGGGTTT
The DNA here is from genome assembly GCA_001974805.1 of Corchorus capsularis. Classification (NCBI taxonomy): domain Eukaryota; kingdom Viridiplantae; phylum Streptophyta; class Magnoliopsida; order Malvales; family Malvaceae; genus Corchorus; species Corchorus capsularis. The sequence goes on from AWWV01012767.1 coordinate 11,806, forward strand.
TTGTTGTTTTGTTTTCGTTTTGTCTTCCCTGGGACTTACTGATGTTCTACCTTCTAAAGGGTCTGTTTGTCAGTTATTGTCTTATTCTTGAGTGCAATTTGAGCTTCTAGGGCTGTTGTCGAGTTTGTGGAATGTTATTACCTTTTAATGTTGGTACGAGTCTAGGAAACCAGACTTTCAATACCTTTTAATGTGGAATATTATTACCTTTCTTAGATTCCTTTTAATGTTTGAGTTTATATTAAAATGAGATTTGGATATTAGCAGGGAAGACTTCTTGTTGTTACCTTATTTGCCAAATAAAGATCGGAATTTTGTGTCCTCAAATTATAATTGAAATAAATAAGGTGCCCCTTGATTTTTTTTTAAACGCTCTTACCCTATTTTTTCGTAGCTTAACCATGTCCAACAGAAACAAGGCCAGAGTTGTTGACTTCGACTTCAAAGCAGCACTGGAAACTTTGTGCCAAACTCTCAACTTCAGCTCCCCTGTTTATGAAGCAAGAAGAAATATATGGGAGGCTTACCAAGCGAAAGTGGAATTTAGAGGGGACATCAGTGAGCAGTGGCACAATTCTTCCTACGGATACTCAGACGAAAGCAAAGAGCTTGCAGACCAAAATGCCGCAAAGACTGCAATTCTTGAATTGCAGAACACCCATGGAATTGAGATTGAAGATTTTAACTCAGATAGAGTTTCTGCACTTGAGGCAGAACTTGCATTTCAGGACAACCAAAGGGCTGTCCAAATAGTTGAACAACAACATCATATAGGGGAGATGAAAAAGATGCTAGGAAGAATCAAGATTACTTCGTATAGCAAGAAAACAATGTTATCAATGTTGGCTGCTATGGCAGTCAACAAATAGACTAGCTCAGTTCACTAGGCAACAATAAACAGAAGAAACAATTCCTAATCAATATGATTCTTCTACGAAATAAATTTTGTAATGTAATGTCTATGTCTTTACTCTGTTTTATGCGTTTAGAAAAAGGATAAAGCACCATCAAAAGCCTAATTATTCCCCTTCATCCTCATTTTTTTGATTACACAAGAAAATTAGAAAAAAAATGATTAAAAGGGAATTATGCTTCTCAATATTCAAGCCTACTGATGACATTAGCCTACATACCTATTATTCCCCTTTATCTTCATTTTTTTGATTAGACAAGAAGATTATAAAAAAGATGATTAAAAGGAAAAATGATACAATCGTTTTTCCTACTCAACTTTCATTCATTTTAAGTGTTGAATGATATTTTATTTTAAGTAAATAATTAACAATCATTCCATTACATATACAATTTGATAAGAACCATCATTATTATCTTTGGACTTTTATATAACCATCATGTAGAAAAGACCAACAAAACCATATTTGATTCAAGGATTGAATGGTATTTTATTTTAAGTTAATAATTAACAATCATTCCATTATATATACAATTTGATGGCTAAACCTATTCAAATTTATAATTAACCTATCAAAGATTTAAAATCCAAGAGCTCATTGGATACTCAGAGTCATAAGATCATTAGAGGTAGCCGTAGCATACTATACCATATTTAATAAGAACCATCATTCTTATCATTGGAATTTTATATAACCATCATTCTAATTGTTTTACTGATTTCCAAATGCCAAAAGAGCAAGAGCTACAAACAGGACATGATTATCGAATGAAGTAAGACTACATAAGAAAGAAAGTATATTTATGTATTAAATATAGAAAAGACCAACAAAACCATATTTGATTCAAGGATGAATTGCACGGATAGCAAAAAAAAATAAAAAATTAAAATAAAAAGACGCCCGACGTGCCAGTGCGGGCTACCCATCTCGTATATATTATTTGAATACCCTCTGGAATTTACTAATAGCTCCCATCAACTTTTAATGTGGGAAAACTTTTTCGCTCCGTTTTGGTCTTTTCTCGCTTGGAATAAACTAAACACTACTTTTAACTTTCGACGAGGGACAACCTTTTCGCCCCATTTTCGTCTTTTCTCGCTTGTTTAATTATCCAATAATAATCCTTATGATTGTTGTAGTGTGTGTTGGGTGTGTTTGGTTTTGAAAGTAATTTTAAGCTAAGTTGACTAATATTTATAATTAAGTGTGTTTTAATTACATATTAATTGTATGTGAATATTAGGGTATACTGGTCCGACTCCTCTGTCGAAATTCAAAAGGATTTGTGCTATTAATGTATTTGCAATAATGGTTGATTCATGGGTAAACTATTGACATTTCAGTTCTGTTTTCCTTTTGTCTTCATCTCTATTTGGATGGGTTTCTTCTTTCCTACCACTTCTGTGAATTGGTTTCACATGAACTCTGTTCTGTTTCTCAAAATTTCCAAGTGGACGTTGATAAGATCTTTCCATTTAATTTAGTAGCACCTTCGGATGGCATAGCTTGAAGAGGTGATCTTCTACTTCTCACCGCAACATTTTGAGGTAAATCTAGATTTATTAGTTGATTATATTATTTGATACTTAAATTTAACATTTCCTTATTCCTCTTTATTTTACAAAAAGTATGTTCTTTTATTCAACATTTGGCTTCCTTTTTCTTGATTTTTCTATTAGTCGCTTATGTTTAGTATATTTCTACTTTTCCAAAAGCACAATTAGCTAATGCTAAGTACAATCATTTTGTAATTCATTGTGTAAATTACATCAATTTTCCTACGGCAACTATATCTGCTCACTACAAAAAATTAGGCCTTCCTTATGCTTATTCAACCTGTTTTGTTCCTTTTCCATATGACTCATTATTTTAAAATCCTTCCAATCTTAACACTTTTGATTGAAATGCATTGTCTTTATATGTACTTTTAGCATTTGGATGTAATTAATGATGTTCCTACCATTTTTTTTCTTAGTGCATTGTTTTTATATGTAATTTTAGCATTGAGATGTAATTAATGGTGCTCCCACCATTTTTTTTCTTAGTTGTTAGTTTTGACCTTAACTTCCATGTATAAATTTTAAAAAATTGTCTGTAGCGTAAACACAGACTAACCTACTTGTACCAAACTAAAGCAAACATATCTTGTACATGTGATTAATCAAAAATCTCATTGTTGAAATTTAGATATGGTCCCATACTAAGCTAAGGCAAGATAGCTATCATTCAAACTAGAAAAGATATGCCATTTGAACTAAAGAGTTCATGGAGACATCTTGCATTTCCGTCTGTACAAATATTAACAATTGGAATATAGATGACGTAGCGGTAAGCAAAGAAAACAAGATACTTGAACAATCAAGAAATCTTAGGTTTGAGAAACAATCTCAACTCAGCGAAAATATTCCACAAAAGGTTTATTTAGAAAAGTAAAATTCAAGAGTTATTTAATTTCTGAAATAAAATGCCTTTATATTGCAAACTATAAGTACAATTCTGTTTAGGACTGTTTAGAGAAATAAAAGACTCCATCCTAATTAAAATAGGAAATAATCTATACTATATATAAAAGTACGAGTTATGAGAAACTTTTGAATCGACTATTATACCCTTATTTTTCTAATTGAATCGACCATTATACCCTTATTATTCAAACATATTTCTTAAATGCCATTACTTAACTATTATAGTTTTATTCTACTAAAAACTCTATTTTTATTCAATTAAATCTAATATCTTTATAATTGCTTTATTTTTTTTACTATTTTGTTTTCAAAATATACAGTTTTATTCTACTAAAAATACTATTTTCATTTAAATAAATTCAATATTTTATTATCTCAAAAAATTCAATATTTTATAATTATTTTATTTTACCATTCTAATTTAAAAAGTTATTATGATTGACATCTTACTATTTGATAGTTTTCTAATAATGTATTATGATAAAAATTTATTATTCCCTAATGTGCAATTATTTTATTTGACTTATAATTGATTTTTTGCTTGATATATTGCTTGCTGTATAATTAAAAAAAAATTCTCACATTCTTATAACTATATCATTTTTACCATTTTACTATTTTAATTAAAAAAACTTAGATGTATTAGAAAATTTTAAATATACTTTTATAGTTTTACTCAACTAAAAACTCTATTTTTATTTTTCTGTAAAAAAACTCTATTTTTATTTAATTAAATCTAATATCCTTATAACTATTTTATTAGTTATCATTTTTACTATTTTTAATTTAAAAAACTTAGACATATTAGATTTTTTAAAATATATTCTTTTTCAATTTTTTTCAGAAATAATCTTTTACAATTATTCTACTAAAAACTCTATTTTTATTTGATTAAATTGAATATTTTTAATAAATATTTTATTTTTACCATTTTACTTTTAAAATATTGGAGATTTTTTTGGTAGTTATGGATCCATTTCAATTATAATATGAGCTGATAAAAGTATTATTATCAAGTTTAAAAGTTAAAATAAATTGGCTAATCATTAACTATTCAAATTTTTTTAACAAATTAAGTTAAAAATTTATTTAAAATATAATTATTGTGATTCACTTTGTTTTTCTATTTTTGTAGTGTGTATTGTTAGGTTAAATATGGTTCTAAGTCAAATGAATCAGGTAATTTTCTCGAGTCATTCGGCTTTCAGTTCATCTAGGTTCAGGTCTACTAGGTCTAATTGGGTTAGGCGGATTCAAGTTTTGACCTCGGGTCAATCGGGTTCCGGATCATCCGGGTTTTGGATTTTTCAGGTTTAGATTCAGGTCAATTTGGTCAACATTAAATTTTTTTTTGTCACCAAAAAAACATAATTTTTTAATATTTAATTCTTAATTTTATTTAATATATTTATTATTCGATTTTATTTTACAATCCACCACTGGTGAAGTTTAGCAAACTGCATATACAGTTTGTCGTGTCTGAATAGGTTGGGTCTGGGTCGTTTACTTTTTTTATCAACATCGGATTATGTCAGATTGGACGAGTTATCGGGTTCGGCTTAGATTTGATAGCTCTATATATATAATTAATTTCAATCATTATTTTAATTTTCATTTAATTTAAATACGAGTATCACGTGCAACGCACGTAAAAGTAAATACTAGTTAAATAAAATAGCAATAGTAATTAAAACTAAACTTCACGCCACTTCTCTAGCTAGTTGGCGGCTTGGTCTACTTTGCTCCCCTCTCCAACTTAGTTCGCTCCATCTTCTCCAAGAACTCCATCAATGCACGTTCTACGTCAATAGAATACACGGTTAGCATATCAAACGGACTGTTTGAGGGATAGTGAATGGTGGTAATAGGAGAAAATTAAACAAAGCAAGCAGAACCGACCGTCCGACCCTACAAAATAGGTGCTTACTAATAGGCTTAGTTTCTATGTCATGCAAGATATTTTCGTGAGAAAGGACAATATTTGTTACACAACCCCTACCTACAAAACTGGTGCTTACTGATAGGCTTAGTTTCTATATCATGCAAGACATTTTTATGAGAAGGGACATTATTTGTGTCATGTCGTGTATGAGTTTAATAAATAATTCTCGTATGTATTTGAATTCTTGATATGAATAATTATTCGTTTCATGTTCATGTTTGACTATATACCTGTTAATGTTACATGACATGAAAATGATACGAATTATTGAGTCTAGAAACATTGATCGCGGAATTTAATCCGTTATTCATTATATTAAACAAAGGTTAAAAATTATGAAAAGAAAAATTAAGATAGACTAATTTTCATTTTACATACATCATGATGTGAGATGTATATCATAATCAATCATTTCATTTGTTTGAATCAAGTCTAAAGTTTTCACTTCATTTTATTCAATCATTTCATTTGTTTGAATCAAGTACAAAGTTTTCCCTAATTGAATTGAATTGGATAAGCATCTACTAATTGTGCAAGGCAATTCCATCAAATTTCATCCGACTAATTCAACTGTTATATACCTATATTTTTTTGGATAATTATCAATTTATTTATCTAGACAAAAGACAAAGTACCTTTACAACACGTGCAGCAGTAGGTTTACAAGGGAACATAGGGAACAAACTACACAAATAAAACAAGCAAGTGATACCGGGTATAGCTAGATTCCAACTATGACAAAGTTTTCTATTAATAAAATATGGAGAAACCACCTTAGCCATGTAACTTACCCCTAATAGATTCACCAATCTTCAAGAAGATATCTTTTTTTTTTGGTACCGATCAAATGTTCATAACATAAGGTTAGTAAAATAAGAGTAATTGAAACAGATATGGGAGCTACTGTTATGGCCAGGTGAAGGATATATGAGCTTTTGCCGCCATTGTTGCCATCTTACTGACTTCCTTGGTGAGGGGGTGTCTTTGGCTGAAGAAACCAATTCTAAAGTCCTCGACTAATTTCCTTATATCTTCAATCACTGCTACTTGCTTCCAATGTGCTCCTACCTCCCCCCTCATCGGCTTGATCCACTTCTTGTTGTCTATGTTTACCCAAAGCTTGTCAGCGTTGACCTCTTTCATTCTCATCCACAACAGTCTTGTAAAGCTACACATTGCCATTTTCCTGTCAACAGCAATAATACTTTTTGTAATTATAGTAGTGTCACCTCTGTCATCTCTTGCTAGTGCTGCTAGGCCGTACCACCCTTTCTGTTTCTCCTTCTTTAAGCTAATAAAAATGTGCCAGTCTCTCTGTTGAAGTGCTGGCAGTTCTTGCAGGATGCACACTTGATCTTCCTTCCTTCTGCACCTCTGCTCGTTCGCCTTCCTGGTCCCTGCTTTCCCATTTGTCGTATCCAGCCATTTCATTAACAACCATTCTCTGATATTTGCTTGCTCAAACTGATCTGTTCTAATGCATAAGTTTGATCCAAACCATACAGCTCTAGTGAGGTCGCAGTTCCAGAAAAGATGGTGATCGGTCGTTTAACAATCATAAAAATAATCCCCACAAAAACTAACTAAACTAGCTAAGGTAAGTAGGGGTCGAATCCCATAGAGAAGGGTTATAATTGTGAAGGTTTTTTTCCAAAGAATATATCTTTTCCAAAAAATCACTTAAAAATAGGGGATTAAGAAAATTAATTATAAAGAAAACAATTAAACTAAAAATAAAGTAAAGTAAATTAAATCTAGATCTAAAGCAAATTATAAAGCAAACAATAATTATAAAGCATACTTCTTCCCCGATGGTATGATTCAATCAGATTAACTATGGATCATTGACTTAAAAGGTGAATTTAACATCTTATTCTTGACTGACAACTGGTATAGGAAATTCCAACATGTATATTAGATAAGAGGCCGATCAAAGCTGCAGTTATCCCTTTTATTCCTTCAGCAATCAATTACTTTCTCAGGGCTTAAAGATTACTTGAGAACAAAGCATTAAGAATAATTAATTTTACACACATGCCTACAAGTAGAACCATACGAAGAGAAATTTCTCGCCCTCCGATAGACAAACGCCCATCAGGCAGCGATCAAACAAACCTGATTTGCTACCATAAATCAAACTCGGGGCTCAATCCTTATTTGACTAGCAATAAATATATCTTAGTGGCCACAATAAGATTTAATCATAAAATAAAACAGAGTTTTGCCTACTATCATCAAGAACTTAACACTAAATTATAAGTATAGAAATCTCACCATAATCAATTGATTGAATTCACCAAAGGATTAGAAGTATTAAGGGTTTAGCTACTCATGGACGTAGGAAAATACATGAGAGGCATAAGAATACTTACATAACTAGAGAGGGGTGATATCCTCCCTTGAAAACCTAGGGTTGTCGCACCCCTCTATGGTTAGGGAGGGTGTCGACTTCCCTTCTAAAACTAGAGAAAAACATAAACTAAAGAAAGGTAGAAAAAGAGAATTATGTGTATCTATGATATGGTATCTAAAGGTATGTGATTTATGCTACAGGAGGTGGCTATTTATAGTGGAGGAATAGGGGTAGGACGGTTTAGGCTTGACTTGGTCTCCAAGTTGGATTAGATGTCTTCCAAGTCAAAATAGGATTCTGGAATTTTCTGGATTTCTGCAGAAACTTCAATGGCATATTCGGGCTTGAAGATGGCAGAATTGAGCTTTGGACTTCAAAGGAAAGTTGTATAGCTCGGAATTAGCTTTCCAACGGCTACTCATGGGCTCAAAACGGACATCTGAGCAGAAAGTTATGGCCTTTCTACCGAGACTGCGCTGAAACCGGGATTAAATCGCAAATCTGCGGGAAATTGCGGGATTTGGATATTCCTTTGGATATTAAGCCCACAAATTGGGATTTTAACTCCAATTGTTGACTTATATGGGCTAAGTGTAATCCCATATAAATTATCCAAAAATCCTTAACTTCCGGGCTTCCTCTGGGCTTGGCTTCATTCCTTTGCAAATAAACTCCAAATTTTCAATTCTTACTTCTTGAAATAATTCTTCAATTGTCTTCAAATCTTCAAAATATCTTCAAGAAATCTTCAAACACGAACTTCGAATCTTCAAATCCATAGTTGAGTAAAAAGTCTCCGAAATAGCTCCAAAAAGAGTGAAAAACAATAAGTTTTCATTTTTCTTGTCTTCAAGACCTAAAAACACAAATACTTGCAAAATAGGGTAAAAATACATATAAAAATGGCAAAAGTATGTAAAAATAGCTATAAAAATATGCATAATTTTAGCTCGATCAGATGGTCATGTGTCTCTATGTCCCTTTTGCAGAAGACACATTCAAAAGATACATTTATCCCCCTTTTAGTCAATTCAGCTTTTGTAGGCAAACAGTTGTTGCAGACTTTCCACAAGAATATAATAATTTTGAAAGGGACCTTTAGCTTCCATAGGTTCTTCCATGCTCTTTCCTTGCCTTGGTCCATACTGGAGTTAGGATTAGAATTTACTAACATTCTGTAAGCCGATCTCACTGAGAAGGTGCATCTATAATCATCTCTCCACACAATTCTGTCCTCTCTCTCCAAGCAAGAGACCTCCCAGCATGCCTTGTGTCATCCACGGTATCCACTGATTTGTTCTTCTGCAAATGAAGTTGCTAACTGGTAGTGCTCCTGTTTGATTCTCCTTTTTGCTGACTTGGAACCTTGGCTCCCCATCCTGGACATACATCCTGTCGCCTTTGTTGATCTGGACATCCATGCCTTTTAGGCAAAGATCTCTTCCTTCCAAGATGCTAACCCAAACCCATGTATCTCCTGTTTCTTCTGCACTTCCTCAAAACTTGTTTGTCTGCGGTATTTTGTCAAAAGTTGTTTTGCCACCATTGATTTCGGCTCTTGGATAATTTTCCAGGCTTGCTTTGTTAATAGTGCCAGGTTCATATTTTCCATCTTCCTGATTCCCAGTCCCCCTGCCCCTCTAGGCTTGCATAAATTGTTCCAACCTATCATATGCAACTTCTTCTCCTCATTATCATGTCCCCAGAGAAATTCCTTATAGTTCTGTCAATTTTCTGGCAAATATTTTGGGGTGCCTTGAAAATTGCCATCTGATAGTTTGGCATACTGGCAAGTACTGACTGAATCATAGTTAGCCTGCCCCCTTGTGAAAGCAACTGGGCCTTCCATCCTTGTAGCTTCGCATGAAATTTGTCAAGTAGAGGTTGGAAGAAGTTCTTCCTCCTCCTTAATTCCCCCAGCTCCATTCCTAGGTATCTTCAAGAAGATTTCATTTTGGAATTGTTGAATCATGCTAACAAGCCTCAACTTCCTTTCCATCCCGATATAATAACAGAAAGAAGTCTAATTTAATTTAATGATTTTAGTAAGCAAAGATTTGCCTTTAAGAACTCTGAGCTCATTGCAATTCATATTACTAATCCATGACTAATCTTGAAAAACCCCAAGTATAAGACGGGAGAAAAACAAATGATTCTTGCTCTCATCACTTTGGCTACACAGCAAAAAATTACTAGAAGCACCCTCAACAACCCATTGTATCTATTCCTAGTTGGCAATCGATTTAACATCACCAACCGAGAGACAAAAGAATGCTTTGGGATTATAAACCTATCTATTATATAAGTTTCAAAAATGTTATATACCTATAATTATAAGTTTCAAGAAGATTTTCAAACAATATGCGTCAGGAAACGGCTTTAATCATAACGCAGTGTATCAATTAAAAATTTAATGATAAATTAAATTTTTTAGATTTATTTTTTAATAAAATTATAATTCTATTATAAAAGCAACAAAATCAATAGGATATAATTAGACTCATTTCAATCAAAATTTTGAAAAAATCAAAATAAAAAACTTTACCATATATATTAATTAGTCTAATAGTTTAAATTTTTATTATTTGTAAATATTGTTAAAATTTATAAAAATCATCTAAATAATAATTTACATAATTTTTTCTCTAATATATAAAATATATTTTTATAAAAAATACATAAATCATATTTAATTTTCTCCAATAACTCAAAATATTATCATATGGAGTAAAATTGTTGTTTAATTTTGAGAGAAGCGTGACATTAGTTGACAGTGGAGGTAGAATGTTGGATACCAATGTATATATACACCATATTCACACAACCCAAATGCATATGGTCATCAATTTATAATTCATCAAAAATACATGTAATGGTGCACATAAAAAAAAACATGTAATGGTAGTTGGTGGAGAAGAAGATTTAAATGCATACTAGCTACATGTTAAATGATTATATTTAAAGGTTGTTCATTACCAAAATGACTTCAAAGATGGATTTCAATTTGTTAGCTTTTGTTATAATAAATGCTGCTCAAAATTTTCACATGTATAATTTTCAAAAAATAAACAAATAAACAAATAAATAAATAAATTTTTTTTTGGCACAAATGACAGGATCATATTTTATTTATTAAGTAAAACAGAACACATAGTGGAGGCATACATGCCTAATAATACAAACGAAAGAGAATACAAAAGCTCAGCAAAAAAGGGATGTACATGATAATAAACATTAGAACTATATGAGCATTAGCAGCCCTATAAGCTAAAAGATCAGCCACACTATTAATTTCTCGATATATGAACTTTATACTAGTAAAATGGAACCCTGCTGCCATATCCAGAATTTCTCTAACCAATATAGAGCTGTGAGAATCACATTTAATGAGCAATTGTGTAATTCCCGGCTCTTTTGCAAAACTAAGCCCCATTTTTATAGCCTTAAGTTCATCAATATCATTAGAAGTGATGCCAAGAAAATGAGAATAAGCAATAACCAAATCACCATCAGAGTTTCGAAAATACCTCCACATCCTACAACTCCAGAATTGCCTAGACAGGAACCATTACAATTCAATTTATAGAAATCATGAACAGGTGGTTTCCAAGTAAGAGATAAAGACATATTTTGTAATAGTCTAGGGTGATCTTTGTAAAACTGTTGGAAAAAGCTTTGCATTAAATCCTTAACATATGATGAACCTATAGAGTAATTAAGTGGTTTATTGTTAAAAATATAATCATTTCTTACCCTCAATAAATTCCAAAGAATGAAAAGCAAACACACTTTCCAAAGGAACAAGTAAATTCCTAATTTTATACAACAACTTATTATAAGAAATAGACTTTAAAGCTAAAGTCAGATGAAGATTTTTGATGAGTTCAATTCCAACTAATGATATTACAGAAGGGTCTATAGTGTGGACATTGAAAGAAAATATGGTAATCAGATTCAATTACATCAATGCACAAATGTTAGTAAGGATTAGGAATGGAGTTCCTATGATGGAGCAATTCTGCGGTAGCTAATTTATGATGAGCACACAGCCACATGAAAAACTTGATCCAAGGGATAGTTTTCACTTTCCATAATAGTGCCAAAGTAAATTAGGCCCTAAAATGGGTGATTTTCTTTGAATAAGAATTTGATATAAAGAAGCAGTAGTGAAATCAACACTTTTTGTATAAGGCCATATGACAATATCTTCATATCCAGGTAATAGAGGTAAAGCTGCAATTTGGTTTCTAACAACAGCAGGTATGTATTCATTAATATCATTAAAAATCCAAGATGTATCAGAGTTGATGATAATATGTGCAACTGTAAGATTATTAACATCATAAGGTATTAGTTGTTGTGTTAAGTACTTAGAGTTTGTGATAACCATTTGTCATGATGCCATAAATTAATATGTGCCCCATTACCAACCTACCATTGAATATGATCAGAAATTAGATGTAAACATTTAGTAGCTCCTTTTTTATATATATATATTTACAAGTTAACTTTATTCGAGTCGGATTGTCCCACTTTGGGGGTAAAGCTCTCCCAACAATAATTTTCTCCATTCACAAGGTTCGAACCCGAGATCTTGCTTAAAGAGAACAAGTGACAAACCACTTGAACCAACCAATTGTTGGCAAGTAAGAACTATTAAAATTACTTTTAGCATTTAAAATATCAGTATTATTATAGTATTTATACTCAAGGACAGAACCTACTAAGGAATTAGGATTACTTTTCAATCTCTAAATGAACTTAGCAAGTAGAGCCTTATTGAACTCTTGAATATCTAATACGCCCATGAAGGTAGGAGTAGTACATAAATTCCTATTAATGTGAGGAATTTTATTATTATCCTTCTTAGGATTCCACGGGAAATTTCTCATAATTTTATTGATAGATTTATAAACTTTTTTAGGCATGAGAAACACAGACATGGTATAAATGGGCATAGAGTTAAGAACAACTTTAATGGAGAAATTATTAGGTGGGACGGACCTACCACGTCATTTATGGGACCAACCAATGATATTAAGACAACTCATCAATTTTCTAAAACTCTATCCCAATAATATCTCAAATTTGGGGACTTACCCTTTATAGAGGATTTATTTTAAAAGGAGGCTAAACCCTGAGCTAAAATCGTGTCTAAATTTAAGGAGGTCATTTGACATGGCAAGATTTCATTGGTTAGTCCCATGGATGACGTGGTGGGTCCGTCCCACCTAATAATTTCTCACTTTAATAAGAGTTACTCTACCGCAGAGGATAAAAACTTATTATATGAAAGATTAACTAAAGTTTGAAGTTTATCAATAAGAAAGTTATAGTGCATATTGATATATTTTCCAGAAAATATTGGTAAGCCTAGATATTTTTCTAGTTCAGTGATTTGTGGGGCTTGAAAAAAGGCTGCTATTTCAGCTCTAAGAGAGGTATCGGTATTAGGGGAAAATGTAAAGCATTTAGCAAAATTAATAGATTGTCCTGAAGCTCGGCAATACTGATTCAAAATAGATAACAATGTATTACAGTTATTAAGATTTTCTTTAGCAAACACATAGCAATAATCGGCATAGCTTAGAATAGGGACATCTGGTCCATTTTTTGAAGCTTTGATAGTTTAAAGAGAATTATTAGACACAACACAACATCCTGTAGAGCTTTTAAAAGAAAGTCAGAATAAAGGATGAAAAGGTAAGGCTCCTTGTCTAAGTCCATGATTAGGTCTAATAACATCTGACATAGTATTATTGACGAGAATTTTAAAGGAAGTGGTCTGTATACATTCCATAATTAAGTTTACCCAATGTAAAGGAAAATTATAACTAAGAAGGCAATGTTTAACAAAGGACCATTCAATTTTATCATAGGCTTTTTCAAAATCAAGAATAAAATAATTAGGACTAAATAGCCCTTTTGCCCCCTGAACTTTGTAAATCTAGGCCAGTTTGCCTCCTGAACTAATAATTGTGCCACATTGCCCCTTTAATTTTCAAAATTAGGCTAATCCCCCCTTGCAGTCAATGCCGTTAGGCACGTGCTATCACGTGACTAACGGTTCCGTTTGAATCCTGTTAAATGCTGACGTGGAAATTCAGTGGGCCCATAACTAAGTAAAAGAAAATTTAGGAAAAGAAAAATCAACCGGATATATATTTTTTTCTTTTTAATTTCTTTTTCTTCTTCTTTCTTTCTCTTTCTCGTTTCTTCATCTTCCCCATCTCGCTCATCTCCTCTCATCTCCCCTCACCGTTTCTTCATTTTCTTCAACCGGATCTTCTTCATCTCCTTTGATCTAGGTCGAAAAAGGAGTCGGGAAAAAGGTACTCGATTTGGACAATGACTTCGAGGTTGACTTCCAGGATGTTAAGGATGAGGAATCTGATTTCGATGACTTCGATGATGTTGATGATGTTTTGGCTGATATCAAGCCCTTTTCTTTCTCCTTCATCTCCTCCAATTTTGCTGCAATTTTTCTTTAGTTTTGCTGCAATTTTTTTCTTAGTTGAACTGGTGGTTTTTATCTTGGTTGAATCTGGTATTACAATTTTTGTTATTCGTCGGATCTGGTGTGTAATTTTTGGTTCAAAAGGTTTTTATTGGTTGTGGACTACTTGTGGGTTGGAGTACTATGTTCTTTTTTCAATGGCTAATGGAAATTGCAGGCAAAGTTTTCATTCTTGTGTTGGGAATTCTTGATTTAGTTATCAAAAGATTTTTTTTTTGGTACATAGTTATCAAAAGAATTTGATGTAGTTATCTAGAGAATTAAGAATTTCTGTGTTGTCTAGTTTTTTTCAGTTAATTATCGTCGGCTTGCACCTCAAGAGTAGGGTCCAACTTTTCTGCTCACTTCCTCTGCTATCCATGGCCTTTGCTTTAACGGGCTCTGTCATTCCACTTCCATCCTTCAATCCCTATTTACCATGTCAAATGCAGCAAAATGGCAGTGGGGGATTTTTTTTTCCTTTTTATTGGTTAAAATGTACTTTGGCATGAATTATAGATTTTTTTTTGTTAGAGAAGTGTATACAAATTACAATCCCAGGAAGTAGACTCCTCTGAAATTTAGCTATCAAAAGGTTCTTTTTTCCTCATTGACAGCTAATATGGCTCAAGGTTTTCTTGCTGCTGGGTAAAAATTTGGGTCACCACTTATTCTTTTGTTTTTGGGTAATGGATTTTTTGTTTACTTGGTTGAATTTGATATTGTAATTCTTTTTCTTCATTGAATATGTTCTTTGTTCTTGATTTTCTTTTAATTCACTTTGCATTTGATCTGTTTTTTAGGGGGAAAGTTTTCATTTAAAAAAAACCACAATAAAAGTAAATTTTTTTGTTTTAAAGAAATGAAAATTCAATAAAATTTTGGTTGGACCCACCATTGCTGACGTGGAAAATCCACATCAGCAGAAAAGGCCACGTCAGCGTTTAACCAGGGTTTAGACGGAACCGTTAGTCACGTGCCATCACGTGACTAACGATGTTAACGGCAAGGGGGGGATTGGCTTAATTTTGAAAATTAAAGGGGTAATGTGGCACAATTATTAGTTCAGGGGGCAAACTGGCCTATATTTGCAAAGTTCAGGGGGCAAAAGGGCTATTTAGTCCTAATTATTTTATTCTTGATTTTGAAAAAGCCTATGATAAAATTGAATGGTCCTTTGTTAAACACATAAGAACTGATGCAATCTTTCCAGTCTGGGAAAGATATTGCAATGACATGGTGATTTCATGGTTGATTAATCATTCTATTTCGCCACAATCATTTGGCTTGATTCAACTTTATAGATATGGAACGACTTTAACTCTCGTTTCTCTCAAAGCCATTTTTTCAGGGTTTGTGATTTGTAGATAGAACTTTATAATCTTCATCAAGGATCGATGTTAGTTCAAGGATATTTTACCAAATTAAAGATCTTTTAGGATGAACTTATGGTTATGAGGCATATTCCTTCTTGCAGCTTCGATGAATGACAGAAGAAATAAAAGAGGATAATATTCAACGCTACAAAGTAGCAAAGTTGCAAATTGATAAACTTGGTTTCTGTGTCATGCATGGTATTTTTGTGAGAAATGATATTTCATTCTTTTAATGAAGGGTCGGTTCGCTCCTTTCATGTCTCTCGGGAGGAGCCAAGATTACTTGCTGGTTTCGATGACGTATGTGTTGTATCAAGGAATGTTTATGCACAAGCGGATCGTGCCTCCATTATAAATGATGCTCTTGGATCAGTGACTGCCATTGACTCTTACCAGCTACTAGCTAGTTATTAACAAAGTTTGAGATTGAGAAGATAATTGTGGTGTAAAGGCTTGTTTGTACAAACCTTTGTTCCATCGATGTAGCCTGCAAGGCGATGCCCAGTCAAAAGAGAGGTGAATTGCGCTCTCCAGGAGGGGAAATTTTGTGGAGTCAGCTTGATTGGAAGCTGTGCAATCGCATTGATTGTTATTAGAGAAGGAGAACCATCTGCTTGAGTTGTGGTTGAGGCAAGAAGGGTATGAGTTGTTGAAGATCCAGTTGACATTGTGAAGAAAATAAAGGAGCAAGAAGAAGATGAGGTTTCGGGAAGAAAAAAAAAAACTCAGTTAGAGTCCCTAGCTCTTGATACCATAACAGAGTTTGATATTGAGAAGATAATTGTGGTGTAAAAGCTTGTTTGTATTCTGTATTGAGTGTTCGAATATATAAAAGTTACATAGGAGATCACGTTTACAAATTCAAGAAAAAGATAAATACAGTAAGTTAAATGTATTTTGAATCTAACTAACTATCAACTTGTTAATCTTTTCTGATGGTATTGCATTTGAATTAACATTCAAATGCTCCCCGCCAATAGTTATTTGGATTGAGTTTGATAGTTGGCAGGATCGTACAATATTAGCTTTGGGTTTCCTTCCTGTTTTTCTTGAACTTGCCCTGAAAAACATGTTCAGTAATACCTGAGATGTATGCGAACTTTGTCAGATGAAACTTTGTTCAGTTACTATTAAGATGTTTCAAGTTTTAAAGAGGACCATATGTTTGATTGATTGGATCATGTTCTGTAAGACTGTAATAAATTGTGTGGAATTTGTGATTATGATAGGTTGTGTTTCAAAAAAGAATTAGATCAGCAATCATACATCAACGCAGATTATCACATCCCTAGAGTATAGTATTATATTTAGTTTTCTCCAATAACTCAGGATATTGCTAAATCATTTTTCTTTTTACATGAAATTGAAATATAAGCTAGCATGAATAAATGATATTATTCTTTGATTAACAGAGCCATAAAGTGGAGGGAAGGGTGTTACCATTAGTGTGTGTGTATATCTATACTAATTATAATGTGAAGTCCTGAGTTTGTGTCACGAGTTGACTCGGATGCAAACTCAGTTTTTAAAAGATTAAAAACTATCCATTTGAAAATAAACCACCAAGGATGTATATAATAATTAATTTTTATTTATATCATTTAAAAAAAACTACCAATTTAAATGTGTCAAAAAAGAAAACTAATATAAACTACTTTTTTATTTCTACACTCACAAAGTGATTGTCATAGATCTAGTATATATATATATATACTAATATATTCACAAACATCTTATGCATCATATGTATCTCATCTAACATACATGTAGTATATAAATTGGTTGTAATAGGTGAAATTAAGATGTATATATAACATGTTACACGATTGATATTTGTATTCAAATTTTCATAAAACTTTTGCTTGATGGTTTAATGTGTTATCTTTTCTTCTTTTTCTTTTCATATAAATAATGCTTTTTTTAAACTTGAAGATTTCTTATCTCTATAACATCTTGCGCATGATGAAAATCAATTCCCATTTTTGCATATTGGATTCGTTGTTATTTTCTGATGTCATATAGCACATAAATTAAATGTCAACATGTTTGATTTTTTTTATGCATGCCATGCATCAATTTTTCCAATATTTTGCTGTGTAAATGAAGAATTAATATGTCAATTTTTTTTGACTATAGACGATACAAAAAGTATATTAGTTTCCTCGTCTAGATTTCTTCCTTTTTTTTCTATCTTGTCTTTCACCAAATTGATAAATTGAACTTCTAGTATAATTTTAAGTTTTGTATTTGTAATAGCATTAAACATGGATCAAATTTTTAACGGCATAATGCCCATTTTCTCTCCTAAACTTTCACAATATGGACATTTTCCCTTTTAACTTTTAATTTGAAACTTTCACCTTCTAAACTATCAAAATTGAGATAATTTTCCCCCTGTACTTTTAATTTGGAACTTTCACCCTTAAACTATCAAAATTGGGATGATTTCCCCCGGCCATTAACGGTTCCGTTAATATATATATATATATATATATATATTATATATACTATAAATAAATAAAGTAATAATAAGAAAATTACAATAAATAAATAATTAGTGCTAACTCCCATTTCTTATTGAATTAACCGATCAACTTGCTATCGAAGATTTATTTTTTGTATTTTGTATTAGAATTAGATAATTAATAGATCGAAAGAAATTAAAGAAAAATTGAATCATTTTTATATATAATAGGGGTGTTCACCGGTCAGTTGAAACCGAAAAAACCAACCGACCGAGGTGTTAAATGGATCAATCGAAACGGTTCATTCGGTTAGTCGGTTTATTCAGTTTCAACCTCGGTGTAAATGGTTTAATCGGGTCGGTGGCGGTTCCTGAGATGGAGAACTGAAACCGACCGAGAAACCGATTACCAAAACTACATCGTTTTGATATATATATATATATATTATATATATATATAATTATAAATATATAATATAATAATTTAGTTTTAGTTTTATTATATTATATATATAATTAAATATATATATATAATTGAAAATGGAGTTTAAGTAAATAATTAAATATATATAATATATATAAATAATTAAATATATAATATGTATTATAAATATAAATAATTAAATATATAATATATATTATATATGTAAACCGACCGAAACTGACTAAGTCGGTTTCAGTCGGTTTCTAATATCTATTCGGTCGGTTTCGATTTCAATATTTATTCTTCGGTTATGTCGGTTAAGTTTTAAAACCGAATCGAGAAACCGAAATCGACCATTTGAACACCCCTAAATTATATAAAAGAGAGCTAGAGCTAACTTATAAAGTTTTATCAAGAGTCAAATTAAAAAAATTAAGAGGAGCAAATTAAGAAAAGAGGGGGCCAAATTAGAAAGAAAAAATTTTATGGGGGGATAGAATTTTACCGTTTTATTTTATTGAAAAATATAACCACAAATTAATTTTCATTGGGTGGGGGCTATGGCCCCTGCTGCCCCCTCCCCCGTTCCGCCATTGACATCAGTATCTTTGGGCCACTTAACGGAATCATTGACGGTAGAGGAGAAATTGTCTTGATTTTGATAGTTTAGGGGATAAATATTCCAAATTAAAAGTTCAGAAGGGAAATATTCATTTTGTAAGAGTGTTTGGTTGAGGATATTAAAGAGGAGTTTTCACTTGGATAAGGATTTTTTAAAATCCAAAATTAAAAAACTTAGTTTGGAAAAAAATATATGGAGGATTTTGAATATCCTAGGATTTTGAAGAGGGATTTTTGAGGATCCAAAACCTCATTTCAAAATCCACCTTAAGTGATGTCTTTTGCAAATCCCTTGTGTTTTATAGTTAACTATCCACATTAATTATGTTTCCTATTTTTACTCAACTTTTATATTTTTTAAATTTCAATTAAAAACTCATTATAAAAATATTTTTATATATTAATTTTGTTATTAATAAATTTTATACATTTTTACAAATCTAATGACACCCATATTGCATATTTTTATATTCTTAACATTATTTCTTTTTTTTATCAAAAACATTATTTCTTTAATAATTGAATTTTTTATCTTTTGAAAATTCCAAATACTCCAAATTATATTTTATCCAAACTAAATAATTATAAAAGTTATCATTTTGAAATGATGTATTTTAAAATGCTTCATTTCTAAATTCTTTAAAATTTTTGAAAATTTCCATCCAAACACACTCTAAAAGTTAAAAGTTTAGGGGATGCATGGACATTAAGCCAATTTTTAACCAAAAAAAAACATGGATCAAATTCACATCCAAGTTTTTTTTTTTTGGCAGTAATTTACATCCAAGTTTAGCACGTGTAAATGCAGATGGGGTTGGCTTTGGGCAATGAAACAAGGAAAGGGATTAATTCATTAATCCACACAAAGTCTTTGCTTAATCTTCATCATCTTCTCATTTTATGATTTTATAATAATGTAAACTAAACCTTCTTACTTAAATAGTCTTAATATACGAAGTAAAATAGATTGAGATTCCGCGCCGCGCCATTTACGCCACTCAAATGTGCAATCCCCAATGGAAACAAAACCCTATTTTTTATATAGAAATTTAAAACTGTGGAAACTGAACATCTAAATTCTGATGTCGTCATTCTCAAATAGAAAGTAGTTTCCTAAACTGTAAACTGCAGCAATGGTCAAATTTAAGAAAAACAAAAAGAATCTCATCAAGTCAACGTATATATGCCATTGAAGAAATCTAATGAATCTAACAAGCTTGCAAGTTGTTGCAACAACCAAAAAAAAAAAAAATGTCATTCGGTAGAGTTCATTTCATTCCCAGCTGTTTCTTTATTTTATAAGTTTAGGAGTAGGGGTCCATCTCATATTAAGGGCAAAGTATTAACCTAGTAAATTTTACTACAAATTTATTAGATTTTTAAATTATAAAAATATAAAAATAAAAATAAAAAAATAATTGTAGGAAGTGAAAGTACTAAAAAACCAATCAAAGGATTTAACCTTATTAATTTGATTACTATATAGTTTGGTTTTTTTGTCATTTCAATACTTCTTAGAGCATTTTTTACTTTCTAACAATTTAATATAATTCAACATATTTATAAGTGGTTTAGCTAAACGGTCTATTTAACATTATATAATTTTCTCTCCGGTTATCCGATTAAAGTGATTTAAGTGTCTATCAAAAGATTGTTCCATGATCTACAACTTTCATGAATGACTCAATAAATAAATTTAATGTTTCAAGTATCAAAAATGCTTCCGAAAAATTTATTGTTCGGTTAACGTGAATAGATGATCCACTTAATATTATATAACTTTTGCTCCAGATGTCTGATTGAGATGATTCAAGTGTCTCTTAAAAGATTATTCCATGATCTACAACTTTCATGAGGACTCGAAAACTAAATTTAATGTTCAAGGTATAAAAAATGCTACCAAAGAATTAGTTGTTTCGGTTAACGGAAATAGACAGTGTACTTAATAGTACATAATTTGCGCTTATGGTAGAAATTAGACCCATGGAGGGGTTTTTTTTCAAACTTCCCAAAATACCCTCGATCTTTAACTCAAATAACAAAAAATCAAGCATGAAATAACCAAAATACCCCTATCAATTTGTTCTTAGATTAATGAGGCTAATTCTTTACACTGGTTTTTTAGTCGAATCCTTACTTAATTCCAAATCTTTCAAGACACATGACCTAAAGCAATTGGTCATCATCCTCATTTGGCAAACCCATAAGTCACCAATAATATTTTGAAAACTAATTAGGGACTATTGCATATCAAATGCAAGAACATATTCGCGTAATGAAACGCGCGAGCTCTTACCTAGTGTACATAAAACCTACCAACAAAAGATTATAAGAAATAATAAAGGGATGAAGTGAAAGGACATGAAAACCAATCTAAAGATTTGAAGTCATTGATTCAAGAATAAATGGGAAGGGGGTATTTTTGTCATTTCATGCTCGGTTTTTTCGTTATTTGGATTGATGATTGAGGGTATTTTGGGAACTTTGTGAAAAAGTTACTATTTGTGGGTCCCAATCTCCATAAACTAATATTTTTTTGTTTGATTATTTATCTAATGGTTCTCATAATTTTATGCTTTATGCTATTTAGTCCTTTACAATTATAGGTTTGATGATTTAACGCGTTCGCATTTATTTATGTATTTTTTCCTTATTTGTCCGATTAAGGTGATTCAAGTGTCTATTAAAAGGTAATTTCATGATCAACAATTTTCATGCAGAACTCAAAAGCCAATTTTAATCTTTTCATTCTAAAAAATGCTTCCGAAATTTTGTGGTTTTGATTGCCGGTCAATTTAATATCGTATAATTTTTTGTCCACATGTCCGATTGAAGTTATTGAAGTGTCGGTTAAAGGTTATTGCATGATTTAGGACTTTCATTAAGGACCCGAAAGCTGAATTTGATCTACGAGTTTCATGAAGGGTTCAAAAGCGAGTTTTTATACTTCAAGATCTCCATTAACAAACATTTTCTTATTTGGATTATTTATCAAATGACCCTCATATTTTTCTATTTTATACTACTTAGTCCTTTACAAATTCTATCTTAATCTAACATTTAAGATTTATTTTTTTATTCTTTGTTCTATTTGTCCAATTAAGTTGATTCATGTGTTTATTAAAAGGTAATTTCATGATCTACAACTTTCATTAAGGACTCAAAAGCAATTTTTTATGTTTTAATTCAAAAAAATGCTTCCTAAATTTGGTCGTTTTAATTGTTGGCCTATTTAATACTATATAATTTTCGATTCACATATCCGATTAAAGTTATTCAAGTGTCGGTTAAAAGGTTACTATGTGATCTACGATTTCCATGAAGAACCCGAAAGTTAATTTGATCTACGAGTTTCATGAAGGGTTCAAAAGGAAATTTTTATGTTTCAAGATATCCATTAAGAAATATTTTCTTATTTGAATTAATTATTAAATGACCCTCATCCTTTTTCTATTACTTACGGGAATTGGCGGTTCACTTAATATAACATTACTTTTGCTGCAGATGTCTTATTGAGCTGATTCAAGTATCTCATAAAAGGTTATTTTATGATCTACAACTTTCATGCAGGGCTCGAAAGCTAAATTTAATGTTTCAAGTATAAAACATGCTTCCAAAAAATTAATTTTTTCGGTTAGCGAGAATGAACGATCCACTTAATAATACATAATTTTTGCTCCAGATGTCCGATTGAGATGATTCAAGTATCTGTTAAAAGGCTGTTTCGTGATCTTCAACTTTCATTTAGGACTTGAAAGCTGAATTTGATTTTTTAAATACCAAAAATGCTTCTGAAAAATTTATATGTCGGTGAATTGTATATTTAATATTTATATAATTTATTCTCTATTAAGTTGACTTAAACAAGTTGTTCCATAATCTACAAATTTTATGAAGGATTCAAAAGCTAAATGTGATGTTTCGAGTATAAAAAATACTTCTGAAATATTAGTAGTTTGAGTTGATGGTCTACTTAATATTATAGAGTTTTTGCTCCAAATGTCTCTGATTTAGATGTTTTAGATCAAAGTATCTATTAGAAGGTTAATGAAGAACCCAAAAGCTAAATTTGTTTCCTTAAAAAAAAACTAAATTTGACACTATTTAACTTAGTTTTTTCCTTATTTCATTTTCATTCATTTTCATTCATTTTCATTCATTTTTGTTATTTATAATAGCTTTTTGATATTCTATAAAATAGCGGACTCCTTTAGATAAAATATACAAAAATTTATTATCATTGAGTCCAAATTTGTCAAAATACATGATTCAAAACAATTAGATATCGTCCTCATTTGGCAAACCCATTGTTGAAAATTAATTAAAGGTTATAGAACATATTGGCGCAGCGTAGTGCGCGGGTTCTTGCCTAGTTACAATAGTAGATAGAACTTCAATCTAGATATATCATGTACACATGTACATCTTTAACTCAACGCTATTAAAAAGGAAAGGTAATTAGTGACTTAAGAAAAGGGTTTCGCACTCTAAACTTTGTATGATTGAAGTTTTGCACCTTAAAGTTTTATTTTGAATTTATTACACCATAATGTTTTATTTTGGAAGCACGTTGCATCTTCTGTAACCGAGATGGAGAACGGCGCCCTGACACCACTTACGTGGCATGCCATATCAGACCAAAATCTCTTGTGAATAGGTCATATTGGACCGAATTCCCACACGTGGATGGGACAAGTGGCTTGTCCATGTGGGATTTTGGTTTGACATGACAAGCCACGTAAGCGACATCACAGAACTATCCATATCGTCTCGATTACAGAGGTACTGCAATAAATTCAAATAAAAATATTAGGGTGCAAAACGTAAACCCGTATAAAATTTAGGGTACATAATGGTACTTAAACCTTAAAAAGTAGGTTTTGACCCATGCAATGCAACATGCATATTGTTGTTGTTGTTGTTATTTTTGTTTTTGTTTTGTTATTTTTATTTTCCAAAACTACTAGTTTGTTTAGTATACTTAAATCCCTTTAATATAATTAGTCTTCACTTTTACGTGCGTTGCACGTGATCCATCGCGTTTAAATTAAATAAAAAATAAATTAATAATTGAAATTAATTATAAGTAGAGCTGTCAAAACATGACACGAACCCGATAACCCGCCCATCCCGGTCGAACCCCATTTGACCAGAAAAAAAAAAAGTAAACAACCCGAACTCGTACGATCCAGACCCGACAAACATATAACTCGAATGACCCGAGAATATTATAAACTAAAATTATATTTTATTCAATAAAATCCAAATTATTATAATTTTAACCATTCTAAATTATCATTTATTCAATAAAATTTATATTATTGGTATAATTTTACCTATTATGATTAAATTTGCTAAACTTCATTATATAAACAATAATTATATGAATAAATACTAAACCTGTTATATGAATAATTTATGATAAATTTATAATTAGTAATTTATTTTTTTACAAATTGAATAAATAATAATAATTAATTAGTAATATCTTGACAAATTTTTTTATTAGGTTTACTAATAATCTCACCGGTTCTATTTTCATTTTTATGGATATTTATATCATTAATCAATTTATAATTTTAATTGATATAATGAAAGAACATAAATTTATATATTATATAACCAATTATTTATTTGAACATATACCCCACTTAATAATTAATTATGTATTTAATATATTCAAAATTAATATCTAAAGGGAATAACACCGTAAATGCAGTTTGCTAAGCTTTGCCGGTAGTAGATTAAATAAATTTAAAATTAAAAAATTAAAAAATTCAAGGCTGGCTCAATTAACCTGAATCCTAGACCCGAAAAACCCAAAACCCAAATAATCAAGAACCTGATCAATCTGAGGCCAAAACACGAACCCGTCTGACCCGAGACCCAACAGACCTAAGACTAGGGGGAGCATCGGTTGGTGCGGTTGATAAATTTCCAGTACCGACCGTAAACCGACAATGAGAAATCTAACTAACACCGAGCATCGACCGACATACATTGGAACCATATGCCACCGACCGATGTCGGCTCGGTCGGTTATGGTCGGTTGTCGGTTTATACACATTTGAGAGGAAAAAATTTAGGTAGAATTGGCAGATGGGCGGGTCGGGTTGGATTTGGGTTCGGTTTTTTGGGTTGGGTCAGTTTCGGGTTAAGAAATTTTCGGGTCATACGGGTTCGGGTAATTTTCGGTTTCGGGTTGGGTTGGGTTCGGGTTGATCAAATGTCGGGTCATTTGGGTTCGGGTCAATTCTGGGTTGGGTCGTTTTTGGTTTCGGGTCATACGGTTCGGATAATTTCGGGTTTGAACCTCGGGTTTTCGGGTTCGAGTCATTACAATTCATTTTTTCGGGTTGAATAGTCGGGTCATTTCGGGTTTCAAATCTGATTCGAGTCATTCAAATTTGCGTTTTTTTTTTAATTTTTATTTCTATTCTTATAATTCGGGATTACGAAAAGTTCTTTTCCATTTGTAGTTATAACATTTTTGATAGAATAGTTATAAGAAATTTCATTAATATAACTGATAATTCCAATCTCAAAGATTTAAGTCTTAATTAATCAGTACAAATATATATAGTAAATATATATATTTAGGCCATGTCTCTGATTTATACTATATATATATATATATAATATAATAGACTTTCAAATATGATTTCTAATTTAGGCAATGTCTCTTTTGTTCATGTCTTTAGGGATGCAAATTTTTTGATCTGATTCCTTGGCCAAGCTTGGTGTCTCTAGAACATCAAACTTAATTGCTTGGTTGTAATTTTTTGACCTTATTAATTAATAATATTTATTATTTTCAAATATATATATATAGTATACATATATTAATAAAGAATCAAAATTGAATAATAAACTTGATCCAATGATCATTGATTAATATATAAATTAAATATTTAAACTAAATTAACCGCAATATTTAAATTTTAAATTAACATAAATTAAATATGTAATGCATATGTTTTAAAACTAATTTAAACTAATTAATGAATATTAATTGTAAATTATTTCAAATTAAAACTAATTAAACATTAAATTAAACAAATTATGAAAATGCAAACTTTTAAATTAAACAAATTAAAATATGTCAGACCCTAATTTGAACAAATATGAGAATTTGGGGATTGAATTGAATTACACACTGAGAACTATTCTGCACAATAGCACAATATAATCCATTTTATCTACCTCTTCAAACTTATATAACTTATAAATATATTGTATTAATTGAAATATTCATTGGCATTAATTTTTTATATGAACTATATTTTATTAAAGTATAAATATTTAAATAATTAGAAAATATAAAATAATTTCTATTATTTGTAATCATCAATATTAATGGTATAGTTTCAACTTTTAATCAAAGACTAAAAAAATTAGCAATAAATATCATGAAATTGAGATTTGATGTGGTAAAATACTAAAATTGGATTAAAACTATCAAATATATAATGTTTGCTAATTATTTTACAAGTTTTAGTTTTTACAATTTAAATATAATTAATTTTAATTCGGGTCATTTCGGGTTAATCTGTCGGGTTGATCGGGTTCTGGTCATTTTGGGTTTGGGTAATTTCGGGTTCGGGTTGTTTGGATTTGGGTCATTTCGGGTTCGGGTACCCAAAAATTCGGGTCATTTTTGGGTTAGGTCAGTTTCGGTTTCGGGTTGGACGGGTTGGGTTTGTTGACTTTTTTGGTCAAATCGGATTGGATTGGGTTTGGTTTCGGGCGGTCGGGTTGGATACCCGCAGTCGGGTCAGCTTTTGCCAGCTCTAAAATTAAGTACTGTACTCTGTAAAAATATCTTCCCATGTTCATTTACAACACAAAAAGAAAAAATAAACAAATAAACGTTTCTGAAAACTAAACTGAGCTTTTTTTCACAAAATTTTTGTGCCTTAACAGAAGAAAAAAAAAAAAAACAACTTTGAAACTTAATAGAAGAACAACAACAAGGAACAACCAATATGAAGATGATTCATCAAATCAAATAAAATGCAAATACTACCAATTTCTTTTTTCAATCTTAACCAAAGAATTTTGAAAACTACCTTTGCTGATGGAAAATTCTTGATTCCCGAAAAAGTTATTTAGTTGTTGTTGTTACGGCTGAAGCCAAATACGAATACAGAGCGAGCTATCGAGTTTCCAGAATCGATTGCTATATACTCCTACGACATTAAGCGTAGGTCCTTCTTCTCTCAAGTATTTCCATCTCGAAAACCTGGATATGCTGTAAACCACCCTAACCATTCAGAAGACTCAATCCCTTAACTCGGCGGTGAAAGGCTAAGCACTTAAATTTTGATTCCCAATTTGCCTAAAATTGGAACCCATAAACTTTGAAGGTTCAACAGTGATTGAATTTCAACCCATAGAGTATGACTGAATCTGGACTTTAATCCATCAAAAATGAAAGTTTAAATGAGAGAGAGGCTCTGAAACTAGCTTCTTGGATCAAAACCCAAAAAAATTTTAAAAAGAAAAATATAAAATTAGGGTTCAAATGATTCAAAGGGTTCCAATTTTGGATGAGAAAGAAGAGAAGATGTGCGGATTTTTTTGGGTAAAATGGATGTGAAAGGAAGAAGACCAAATTTCCTAACAAATTTGGATCGATGCTTGAGTTTCATGTGAGATCTGAGAAAAAGAGAGATGGAGAAGACGAGAAAGAAGAGAGACTTAGAGAGAAAGGGGCCGAGAAAATAAAAGGATTAGTTTTAGGTTTTAGTTTTAGGATTAGTTTATATTTATACTAATTTAATTAAATATAAACGGAAATATATAATATTTATTAATATTAATAATATTATTACATATATTAAAAGGATCGATCGGTTCTTGGTTGGTTTTTAGCCAATTTTTTTTAAGCCGAGAGCCGAGCCGAAATTACTTTTCTCTGCCAGTTTGAAACCGAGCTGCAAAATAGCCATGGAAACCGAGCCGCCAACTAGTCAGTTTCGGTCTGGCTTTGCTCTACCCTACCTAAGACCCGAATGACCCAAACCCTGATGAGGCAAAACCCGAATGACTAGAGAAAATTACCTAACTTATTTGACTTGAACCCAGATGACGATAACACGAAACCCGCCCAACCCGTCTGATTGACATCTCTAACTTCATAAGTCAAAGGAAATAATTGTATGTTACTCCTTTTTTATTTTTAAAAACTTTAAATTCTTGTTATACTAATACACACTCCAAAAATAGATTAACCCAATCACTATAATTAAATTTTCAATAAATTTTTAACTTAATTAGTTTTAAAAAATGATGAATAATTAATATTAGACAACTTATTTTAACTCTTAAAGTTGATAATAATACTTTTATTAGTTTATATTATAATTGAAATGGATCCATAACTAACAAAACGTCTCAAATTTTTTTAAATTAAAATGGTAAAAATAAAATATTTATAAAAATATCGGTAAAAGTTATTTGCACTACCATAAGAGTCTAAAAATATTGAATTGAATTTAAATAAAAATAGAGTTTTGAGTTGAATAAAATTGTAAAAGTTTAAACAATATCATTTAAGAAATATATTTAAAAAATTCTAATATATCAAATTTTTAATTAAAATAGTAAACTAAAATAGTTATAAGGATATTAGATTTAATTAAATAAAAATAGAGTTTTTAGTTAAGTAAAATAGTAAAATGGTAAAATAAAATAGTTATAAAGATATTAAATTTAATTAAATAAATATAGAGTTCTTAGTTGAGTAAAATTATAAAAGTTTAAATAATGACATTTTAGAAATATGTTCGAAAAATAAAGATATAATAGACGATTTAAAAGTTTTGTAAGAGGTTATACTTTTTAATATAGTATAGATAGATAAATCATAGGATTAACTGTGATGAAAAACAACTATGGGTATAATATTAGCAATAACAACTTATTGAACAAAAAAAAGCAATAACAACTCAAGTTTAAAATCAATTTTAACACATAATACTTTTCTTTTTAAAGATAAGTACGTCTCACAACTTTGAGGGCAAAAAGTTTGTCGTAGGATTTAGATTTTTTTTTTTTTTACGGATCATAGTTATTAAGAATCCGAAAATGTAGAGCTCTCCATACCTATTTTCTGTTTTTGTAAAACTTGAATTCAAGATCTTACTTAATGAAATATTGAACCTTTTTCAATTTTAGGTTAATATCACGATGGGGGTTGCTAAATACCGTCCTATTTTTGCTATTTACCGTTCCACTTTTTACACTTTTGCCCTTTGACATTTGCCACCTTTTTACTTTTGTCCTTTGTCACGGCGGAGCCTCCCCACTACAACGGCTCTGCCACGGCTAGCCGCCCCACTAGGACGACTTAGCCACGGCGGAGCCGCCCCACTAGAGCGGCAAGGCTATTTTAAAAAAAAATTTAGCTATTTTTTTAAAAAAAATGGGTTTAGTACCGATGCCAGCCCCTGGGGCGGCATGAGCAATTTTAGTAAAAAAAAAAACAAAAAAAAAAACTTAGATTTACAAAATAACAACATTTATTTCATAAAGACTTTTCATACCAGTAAAGATTTTAGTTTGAGATTGTTTGAATGTTTTAAAAGATTTTGAGTTAGAAAGTTGAAAAAATATAAACAAAAGGCAAAAGTGTAAAAAGTGGGGCGAATAGGACGGTATTTAGCAATTCAGTATCACGATTCAGTGTGTAAAGATATAATTTTTTTTCAACACCCTTGATTATCTTTTGAATTCAATTTAAGAAAATATGCTTACACATCTAATTACTCACCCTACATATTATCCATAATTCTCATAAAATTAACAGAATAACTATTTTACTATCCAATGACAATGATACATGCTCTGTAAAGATTTTCTTGAGTTGATTAGAGTTTTGGGCTTTGTCAATCGAGAAATTCCCGTAGAAGGAAAGCTAAACCGTGTTTGTCGTGGAAAAACAAAGTAAAAAGGGTATGCAGGTCTTGTCGTGTTGCTGTCTTTTAGGAGTTTCACCGCTTTTGTCAGAGCCATGTTCCAATTCCAAAATCCTAAATCCAATTAATTTAAGACCCATGTGCTTTACATTAAAAGCAGCAAATCCCAATTTAAATTAAATTGCCAAATACTAATGGTCTGGTTTCATTTCATTTGCTTGAACATAAATTCTAGGAGGCCAAGAGAAGGAAAAAAAAAGAAAAGAAAAGAAAAGAAAGAACAACTAAAATTTTCCTATAAATAAAATATAAAGGCTGAAGATTAGTGGAAGGAATTGTCAAATTATAATTAAGACTTAAAAATCACGTAATTTTGAATTTGAAACAGTATTTGCTACTAAAAAGATTGAAGCTTTTGATGATTAAAGATTGAACTGTACAAATACTTTTGGTGCTTTCAGACCAAGTAATAGCTTTTATTTATTAGGATAAAAAACATATGTCATCATGTTTTTTCAAACTGTGTTTTTGACATTAGCAAAATCCTTTCAGAAAAATCAGAAAAGAAAGGTAGAAAAAGGTCATGAAGAACAAAACAAGCAATACTACTATGCATTGAGTATTGACAGAACAGAAGAAAAGAAAACCATGGCAAGTAATAAGAAATGGCCATTCACCATTGTCAGCCAGATGGTAAAGCAAATTGAGAGGTGCCATGCCACATTTACAATACATAGGATTCTGTTTTGACCAAAATTAAAAATATTACTACTACTGTGTAATTAGTACTAGTAGTATTGACTTATTAGTATTAAGTACTTAGATGATTTTCCAAATATAAATACCAAAAATAAAATTTTAAAAAAAATGGTAAAAGAGGCAAAAGTGCAAAAACCCCTTCCCCCCAAAGCCCTCTGTTTCAACTTTAAAGACCTCTGAAGCTATAAATGCTGACCTCCATTCTTCTCTTCTCTTCTTTCTTTCTTTCTCTCTCTCTTTATTGTACCCAACACACCAACTACATCAACACTTATTACCCCTCATTAATAATTATTCCTTTTCCTTCTTTTATTTCCCTCTCCATCGCCACCTTTTCAGCTTATAAACAACAACTGACCGGACCCATCTCTCTTCTCTTCTAACACACTCTCTCTTCTTTTCCTTCTTGTTTTTTGAGCTTTGAATTTCTACTACAGTTCTGGGTTTTTTTTTTTTTAACTTTGGGGTTTTGGACTTTTTTTTTCTGAGCTCAGCTGCAACTTAAGAGGGAAAAGTTGGAAACTGTAAAGGGAAGTGGTTTTGGTTGAGGGAAGGAAGAATCCTGTTTTCTGCTTTTGTTGTTGTTTGGATTTTTGTCCCAAAAAGAGCTTCTTCATTATCTATCTCTTTGTTTTTGCTGATAGAATTTCTGACAATCTTGTTTGTCTTTTTCTATCTTCATCTCTTTCTCTCTTTGTTTAGTGTTCACACCCCTGGATTTTCCTCCTCCAAATTCCATCCTTTTAAGCTGTAGAATTAGCATTTTTTTGAATACCATGGAAGCTTAGCATTTTTTTTTCTATTGAATCGAAAGGGAAAAAAATGCTGTTAAAGGTCTTAGTTTTGCTTGTTTTGGCTTCAGTTGTTGTTGTTGTAAAAACCCAACAGCCAACTTTCAACGACGACGTTCTGGGTTTAATCTTCTTCAAAGCAGGGCTTGAAGACCCAAATGCAAAGCTCAAATCATGGAGTGAAGATGACAACGATCCCTGCAATTGGGTGGGTGTTAAATGTGACCCAACATCTTACCGGGTCACGGAGCTCCACCTCGATGGTCTCTCTCTTTCGGGTCACGTTGGCCGTGGCTTGTTAAGGTTACAGTTCCTTCAAGTTTTATCACTTTCTAATAACAACCTTACAGGAACCATAAATTCTGAGCTTTCTCGGATTGGGAGTTTGCAGATTATTGATTTAAGTGGAAACAGCTTGTCAGGGTCGATTCCTGACGATTTTTTTGCACAATGTGGGTCTTTAAAGTCGGTTTCTTTTGCAAGAAACAATCTAACAGGGCAAATTCCGGATTCTTTGAGCTCCTGTTCGATGCTTGTGTGGCTTAACTTTTCGTCTAATCAGATTTCAGGCCAATTGCCGTCTAGCATTTGGTATTTGAGGAGTCTTCAGTCGCTTGATATATCAGGTAATTTAGTGGAGGGAGAGATTCCTCAAGGGATGGGGAATTTGTATGATTTGAGACAGATTAATTTTGGGAACAACAGATTTTCCGGGAGGCTTCCGGGGGATATTGGAAGCTGTTCACTGTTGAAAGTGGTTGATTTCAGTGAGAATTATTTGTCTGGTGGATTCCCGGATTCAATGCAGAGGCTTAATTCATGTACTGTAATCAGTTTAAGGGGGAATTCTTTCCGGGGAAGTGTTCCGGGTTGGATTGGAGAATTGACAAGTCTTGAGAGTTTGGATCTTTCTGCTAATAATTTTACTGGTGAAATTCCATCTTCTTTGGGAAATCTGCAGTTTCTGAGGGAATTGAACCTGTCAATGAACCAGTTTACTGGTGCATTGCCAGAGTCCATGGCTAATTGTTTTAACCTTTTGGCTTTGGATGTCAGCCAGAATCTGTTGACAGGCAATGTTCCTTCATGGATGTTTAAGAAAAATGAGAAGGGTGAGATAAATTCTGTAAATTCATTTATTGGGAGCATGGAAAATCCTTGGCTTGCTTCAAGAGAGCCATCTTATCAAGGCCTACAGGTCTTGGATCTTTCTTCAAATGCTTTATCTGGTGAGCTTCCATCAAATTTTGGGGTTCTTAGCAGCTTGGTCTTCTTTAATATGTCCAGGAACCATCTTTTTGGTTCTATACCGGCCAGCATCGGAGAATTAAAGGCCACGGAAGTTATTGATTTAAGTGACAATAAGCTGAATGGAAGCATTCCTTCTGAAATTGGAGGAGCTGTCTCACTCAAGGAACTCAGGTTGCAGAGGAACTTTCTATCTGGGAAAATTCCAACTCAGATAGTGCATTGTTCATCATTGGCCACTTTGTAAGTTCTTCCTTACTCTTTCATGTATTTTTCTATTGATGCATATACATTGTTATTTAAACATTGAGGAATACTTAAAATTTGCATTGGCATATTAACTTTGTAGTATTAGGCTATATGTAATTGATGACAGTTAGCCACTACACTTACCTTTGAAGCCTTTTTGTTCCTAGTGATCTCATGAGTTAATGACTTGTGCTCACTGTTTTATTTGGAACCAATGCATTTGCTAACAACCATTATATATTGACAAAATTGGATTTGCTTCTATTGAAGAATAGGTCCCATTCATTGTAATTTTCCATTTCCCCTTATTATCAGTCTTTGATTGGATGTTCTTCTGTTTTTGCTGTCAATGTAGCAGAACTCACTTTATATTTAAATTCTAACATTTATATTCTGGTTTCTATTTCAATGATACAGAATTCTATCACAGAACAACCTATCTGGCTCAATCCCTCCTGCCATTGCAAACTTAAGCAACCTCGAGTATGTTGACTTGTCATTGAATAGCCTAACTGGAAGCTTACCAAAAGAGCTAGCGAATCTTTCTCAACTAGTGTCCTTTAATATCTCTCACAACCACCTGAATGGTGAACTTCCAACCGGGGGCTTCTTCAACACCATCCCTACTTCATCTGTATCTGGCAATCCATCATTGTGTGGTTCTGTTGTCAACCGCTCTTGCCCAGCTGTCCATCCCAAGCCCATTGTCCTTAATCCTAACTCGTCTGACTCCATTGGTGGCTCCTCTCAAAATCACCATCGGAAGAAAATTGTGCTGAGCATCTCTGCCCTCATTGCCATTGGTGCAGCAGCTTTCATTGTCATTGGTGTAGTAGCTGTCACTGTCCTTAATATCCATGTCCGATCTTCTATGGCACGTGCACCTACAGCTCTTACCTTGTCTGGAGGGGAAGAGTTTAGTTGTTCTCCCACCAATGATCCAAACTATGGCAAACTTGTGATGTTTTCAGGGGATGCTGACTTTGTTGCTGGGGCTCATGCACTGCTCAACAAGGACTGTGAGCTTGGCCGTGGAGGGTTTGGAGTTGTTTATCGAACAATCCTTCGTGATGGACGTTCAGTTGCCATCAAGAAGCTGACAGTTGCTAGCTTGATCAAGTCTCAAGAGGAGTTCGAAAGGGAAGTGAAAACACTTGGAAAGATTAGGCACCAAAATCTTGTGGCTCTTGAAGGATATTACTGGACTCCTTCCTTGCAGCTTCTCATTTATGAATTTATTCCGAGTGGGAGTTTATATAAGCACCTGCATGACGAACACAGCAAAAGTTCCCTATCTTGGCGGCAAAGATTCCATATAATTCTTGGGATGGCCAAGGGTATAGCCTATTTGCACCGAATGAATGTGATTCACTATAATCTTAAATCCACTAATGTTCTGATAGACAGCTCCGGTGAACCCAAGGTTGGAGATTTTGGCCTAGCAAGGCTGTTGCCAACATTAGACCGCTGCATTTTGAGCAGCAAAATACAGAGTGCACTTGGTTACATGGCTCCTGAATTTGCTTGTAAGACCGTGAAAATAACTGAGAAATGTGATGTCTATGGCTTTGGAGTCTTGGTCTTAGAGGTAATAACAGGGAAGAGGCCAGTGGAATACATGGAGGATGATGTGGTGGTGCTCTGTGACATGGTCAGGGGAGCACTCGAGGATGGTAGGGTGGAGGAATGTGTTGATGGGAGGCTTCGGAATAACTTCCCAGCCGAGGAGGCAATTCCAGTAGTAAAGCTTGGTTTAATCTGTGCATCTCAAGTGCCATCAAACCGGCCGGACATGGAAGAAGTAGTAAACATTTTAGAGCTAATCCAATGCCCTTCTGATGGCCAGGAGGAGCTGGAGTAAATGATTAGACATTCAGAAAGAAACGAAACGATGTGTTTCCCGGTGAAGAAGAATCCAGTTTGTTCAACAGAGAAAAGAAGAATCAAGTTTATGAAACTGTCAACTTTCCCCCCAATTCTTTGTTCTTTACTGTTGTATTTTTCCTTTTGTGCCTTACTATTTTTTTTTTTTTCACCCTTTCCTTCTTGTATTTTTGTTACATACATAGCCTCTTACTGGATTCCTTTTCACCGGCTTCATATGAGACTTCGGATATTATTCAATATCAAAGATATTTCTATTTATACAATCCAAGAAAGTCTAACAATCTTCTCTTCTCATTGCCCATATCTGTTTATTACTTTTCTTGCAAGCAAAAAGTCAATCCATTAGTATTTCATTTCCCCTCTACTAATTAAAGTAAAAAAAGAACCAAAAAAAAAAAGGAAGAAAGGCAAAGTGGGAGAAGAAATGAAATAAAGAAAGCTAAGGCAATGAAATTGCAAGCTGACAAAAGCGGGAAATCAAAAACAAAAAAACATAAAGTGAAAGCAGAAGGATTGAATGGTAGAAACACATGATGATGTTGAAAGAAAAGCACTCATTTACTTTATTTACACTTTTTTTTTATTAATTATCTTTTTTTAAAAAAAAAAAAAGATTGAATTCAATCTTTCTGCCCATTATTTTTCTCCTTTGGTGGGCAATGGCATCCTTGAGGAGCAACATGGTCAACAACTTTTAGCAATCAAACCCAACAGTGATGCGCACCTACTGATGTTAATCATATACTCCCAAAACCCCATTTCTCATCTCTTTCCAAAGTTTGTTACCATAGTTTTTGTTTGTGTTATAAGACATAAGCAATTAAGCATTGCCTGTTTTTTACAATCTTGGTTAATTATTAATGCTTCAGTTTCAAGTTTTAATTTTAGTTTCCCAGGAAACCCAAATCTAATCTAATGCCTTTGGCATCATCACATGGGGGTCCGAAAGAAGCATTTTTCTACAACTTTTTTGAATGGTGTGGTGGCATTATCTAGTGCATGCAAATCATACCATTTCTACTGTCTTGGCATGAGTAGAGTCTTCATTATTTTTTATTATTGCATTTATTTATTTACTTTTATAAAAGGAACATCATACTATACTATGTATTTTGTAAATATTTTAAAACCCAATTTTCTTTTTTTTATTTATTTACCTTTATAAAAGGAACATCATACTATGTATTTTGTAAATATTTTAAAACCCAATTTTCTTTTTCTTTTTTTCAAAAAAATATATTGAATCATTGTTGTAACATTAGGTAATGTTGAAAAAGTTATGTAATAGGCGCATATTTGAGCCTCAAATATGATGAGTGTACAAATAACATTTGATTGATCTTGATTTTTTAACTCAAATGGCCATATCCGCACCTCCGCAATGGGAGTTCTAGCTGGTTTGAAGTTTGAAATCTGAATCATATAGTACCTAGAACATCCTTCCCCAAGACATAACCTTCCAATGTAATAAAATGAAGTAAAGGGAAAACACTAATTAGTGTATCCATATTATGCATTGAGATTTATTCACAAGTTGGACAAAACAAACATAATTTCAAAGCCATTAAAACATAATAAGCAATAACTACTACATCTAGGGGTGAGTAAACGGCACGTAGAGAAATCATTATTATTATCTACTACTACTGCACTGCATGTTCTATAATACTACTACTATAACTTAAGAGAAAAGGAAAGTTCAAAAACTGTATTCATATTCTTGAAATTTGTGAAATAATAATAATGTGTTTCAAAACAAGAAGAATATAGATGGGTTTGGGTGTGATTGTGCTCTTGTTTATCAAGAGACAAAATGATAGTCACCCCCCCCCCCCACCCACCAACCCCCACCACCTCACTTTTACCAAAGCAAATTACTACCTCACTACTTAAACCAAACGCAATTGTTTCTTCTTGAAGATTAAAAAAGACGATTTGATTTTAAAAATTACATATGCAAATACAAATACAATCCCCTCGCCACTGCCAACCAAAGTGTTGAACTAATGATTCTTACATATTTGTGTATCATTTTATGAGTATGCATGCGCGCGTGTGTTTGTTTGTTCATGAGAGAGAAGTGTTAAAAAAAATGAAGAAAAGAGAGAATGGCAAAAACAAAAGAGACAATAGTGGAAGATCCACCATGAATGGCAGAGCTTAGTTTACAATCTAATCAGCAAAGTGCGCTGCAAATGTGTTAATTTGGACTGATTACAATGCTTTGATTCGACACCAATTCCTGGGAGCTGCTAACAAAAAGGTGAACCAATATTTCACAAGCATCTGGTGGCCAAATAGTAATACCCATTAATGTAATTTAAGTCAATTTGGAAAGATGAAAAAAAAGAATGAATAAAAGTTATAGAATACATTGATTTGATGGGGTTTCCAGAAATGTACATCAAAAGAGTAATTATTTTTTTTGTAAACCCATTTGTACCATTTCAATTCATGCCCTGGGTTAAAAGAATGTAATCACAAACTCTCTGAAAATGAATGCTCCTCTACATGCATGAAAAATGGAGGGATAAAACAAAAAAGAACTTCATTTAGTACACTCGACCGGAGAGTGACCGGAACAAACAGCACAGCACGCCATCACCCGTGATAAAAGGCCAAAAAGTATATGCAGCTCTCTAACAATGCCCTATAGGCCCCTGCTGAGATTCATATCATCGTGATGGCCGCTGATGTTGTTAACATGGCAAATCTGTGGACCAATTTACAGTTTCTATATCAAGTCGCCTATTCCTTGTATTATCTATATTCCTTATCTTCTCTCTTTCGACTTCATGTGATTAACTCTTACCTTAATCTTTCCGAGCAAAAAACCTAATCGTCCCAATCATTTTCCCAGCCATCTCGATTTGAAGACCGAGCAGTGAGACCATTTGCCGAGATATTTGGTACATGACGTGCTGCTGGTGATTTCACTGCCTTATCTTCATCCCAATCATCATCCCAACCCTGGTCCCAACCTTCAGCTGTTTCTGCTTCATCAGCTGCCATGGATTCTGGCAATCCCATTTCTAGCTCTTGATAAGGTATACCATCATGCCGTCTTCTCCTTCTACACATGCAACAAGCCCATGAGCCTCCAAATATAACAACTGTTACTATCAAGAAGTATGCACCGTTCACTGGAGTCACCAACGTGTCATATGAAGGAAGGTTGAAGATAAAGTTTCCTTCAGATACAGAAGGGTTCACAAGAAGCTCACAATCGCCTTTTCCAGCACTTAGCACTAACTTACTGCTTTTGATGACTGTCAAAGAGATATTAACCTGAAAACAGACACATCAATTTAGATAGAAATAAGCACGTTTAGGATAAAAGTATTAAGCACGTAAACCTACTGGAAAGATCTTAGGAGTCGGAATGTATATTCACCCCTTATGGACTGAACACAACACAGTATTCAAGCCTGTAAATGCTTGTACGTGGCACCATCTAATATCAAGTTCCAATTTGACATGCATGTACATTCAGGTTCGGCTAACACTTGTTACCTACTGGTATCAGTTAAGATGCTTTAACATAATATATCAGTTCAGAAATTGTTTATTGCCTCATTTTCTATGTTGTTTGCTACGACTTCTAGTCTGTTATTTATTGTTCCATGTAATAGGGCTGTTGTTTCAGCTGTTAGTATTGGCCCTACACATTAGGATTTAGTTGTTAGCCCAATCAGTTAAGATGTTTTTGTTGGTAGGTTTGATTTTTTGAGCATTCAAATTTAGGCTTGAGCCACACAGTTATTGCCAATTGGTCCGAAGGAGGACACTTACAAGGTCCTTTATGGAAAGCTTTTTAATCCTGTTACACTCAATTGATCATCCAAAGTATAATAAAGGCCCGGATGATAAGCAATATGCAGCAATGGAGAACTATTTTCCTTTTTATCCCCCCTTCTTTTTATATGCTCAGCTCAGCTAGCACTAATAAGAAGTCCTAAAACATAGGCAGATTAAATATAGTAACAATTTCTTCTCAGTATAGCTTATTCTTTTGGGTGCATTTCAATAAGCCCGAGATGAGTGAGGGAATATGGCAACGATAGATTCCTCCTAAGAGTTAGCCAATCAATAACCTTATGCTTAATTTAACAGTTAACAAGAAATTAAGGAAACCTAACAGAAACTTGAGACTTCTCCTTAATGACCACTTTCAACTTCCAAATTCTGAATCTTATTCCTATGCAAAATAGTTTATCCAAAAAAAAAATGTCTTCATAGTTTTCCAAGGTCATGAAAGGAAAAGCTACTAAGCAGAACAGAGAGAACCGACCATACCTTTTCAGATCCATGTTTTGATACTGAAAGTTCCTTGGATTCGTCAGAAAGCCCAGAAAGACTCACACTCAAAGGGTTTTCTCCGATGTTTTGGACCAGAACAACCAATTCACTGGACCCTGGTCAGGAAAAAGGAAATCAACACATTACTTCTGCATTCTCTATAGCCAATAATTCATACATGTAGATAACTTCACTAATTCTTAGCCTCAGGGTAACAATATAGCATCACAGTTACATCAAACCATACTGATAACATAAAAATCTAACCAGGGTGTTATTCTAGATATAAGAATATGTGTGTTAATAAATTTGCTATTCCCTTCAATCCCCAAATATTATTCACTTAAAATAACCCAGCAATTAGGAAATCACATTAAAGGTATTTACACCATTGAAATTCTGTGGTGATTGCACCCTAGAAAGTACTTGCTTTAATTTTCTTTTAATGCTAATGGTAAAAGGCTAATAAAAAGGACACTATAACAAGTTTCTCAACCAAGCACCCATCCTTTTTCTTGCCTTCAATTAAACCAATTAACATTATTTGATGGAAAATGGTCAACTCTCATGACCCAAATATTGTTGCTAGCATGAGTTTTCGTTTTGCCTGGAGGCAAAATGACCAAGGAAAATTGCCAATGCCATGCCAGAAATTTTTTTTCTACTTTTTTTTCACCTCCCTGTCACTAAACCACAAACCAGATTAAGATTGATGCTGGTTCGCATTCAGGTACATGGGATACCGGAATTGACATCAGAAGCTAGATCCCATGTACCAAAGTGATGGATGAAGGTTTGCCTAATCTCATTGCTCCCTGTTGTTTACATGAAGACTCATATCCATCCTTCCCAACAGTCTGATTCTCACAAAGTAATCCATGCCAAATCCCACAAAAGCTCCAATTGAGCTCCTCTATGACTATCAGGATATCATTTGATGTCAAGAAACCTACACCCTGCTCTGTAATTCTTATTAGGCCATCCTTATCAACGGCACAACTTGTACAAGACATTTCAGATTGCCTCTGGAATAGCCCCCACATATGCACTTCTTTTTCTTTCTTCTTCTGTTTCACCTTTTTTTTTTTGGTACTTAAATACTTTTAATTGACAAATTTGGAAAAATTAGAGGATATTTTATCATTTAACCTTGTAGAAAGAAACACCTAATGGTATTAAGACAACAACCAACAGATACACAGTAATCTTATAATAACATGCTGAATTATAATGACAAAAAGTCGTGGTTCGAGTCAGAGATAGAAAGAAAGAAAAGAAAAAAAAAAAAAAAAAAAGAAATGGAGGAACCACAGCAACCGAAAAAAAAAATCATACATACGGTAAATCAAGAGGGAGGAGATGAAGAAGCTAGATGCAAATTGAGGCCAAAATGATGGAGAAGTTAGGTGATAGAGAGAAGATAAAGCGGTGAAGTGAAAATTTTCTAGAAAAATTCAGCAGAAAAAGGGAATAAAGGCAATAGCCAATAATAGAAATGAGAAGCTGTTTTTACAATTTTTAGATGCACACAAATAGATTAACAGATAGATAAGGATTATAATTCAGCTGTAAGCTAATGGTACTCTTTATTATGATCCTGATGCATTCAATGAACTTGTTTATAGTTATCTTTCAAATACACTTTACACATAAAGGGTGATGGCAGAGATTAAAGTCAGAAACACCTTATCTATACTGTTAATCAAACAGATCAATAATACATAATCTACACCATTTGCATGTTCATGAAAGTCATTAATATTATAATCCTCACAATTAAATGCGCAGCAATCACACAATCCTTAGTTGTGTTTTGTTTAAAGGCACCAAACAACTCCTAAAATAGAAGATAATGCTCACAAGTGTTGCAACAGCCAGACTTTCCCACCCATTTTATCTTTGTTAAGTGTAAATGAATAAATGAAAACCTCACTGCACATATAGACCATCTCCAATAATAGAACACCACAGTCATAACCACCTAGAGAAACGACTTGGAAGAAACATAGAAGGAAAGTCATTTAAACCAGCCATCCACACTCGCATATGGTCATCTTTGTTGAATGCTATATCTATTTTAAACCCAAGACAGAAGCATCAAAGAAAAGAACAGAGAAATATCTCAGCTCAGTTCCAGGGTCCTATCTGCTAGCTAGAAGGCCTGATAGTATTTTGTTGCCCAAGTAATAGTGCAGATAGCATCAGGAAAAGAAAAGAGAGTTTTCTTTCCATTTATTTATTCTTTCAACTTTCAAGCTTCTAAATTAGTACAACAGTAAATAATTCATTAAATGTTCTAGCAGTTGACAAGTTAAACTTGTTAAGCATTCAACACATTGACTGGAACAAAATCCCAAACTTAAAGATCAGCCTAACTATGATGCACAACGAAATCCATGATTGACTGACATTGGATAGCACCACTTAAGCCTGCATATTTGATAATTTGTACATAGATAGCCCAGGCATGCCCATAGATTGCTACACAGCGAATGAACAGATCACATTTCAAAACACTATGTTTCAAACATTTTGCTAATGCAAGACGCCTGGGCATATTTATGCCCCAATTAATGATATCAAAAACAAATAACTAATAACATAGAAGTGCACATAATTGTCTTACTAGGCAGCTAAAGCAAAACCAATTCCACCACATAAGCATGCCATTTCATTAATAAAGGCAACACCACCAATCATCAGTTCATTCAAAGTTCCATGTAAGCATTAAATCACTTTTTATCCTAGAATTCCATCCTACAACCTAATGAGAAATAACCAATTCAGAAAAACTTAAAGAGCATTAAGAATTACCAGTTCCAAAATCTTTAATGCAGGCATGCAAGAAGTTCCCGTCAGAGCAGCTGTTAGCTACACCATCACAGGTTTCCGCAGTCCCTGACTTGGAGCCACTTTCATCCCCA
Organism: Corchorus capsularis; assembly: GCA_001974805.1. Classification (NCBI taxonomy): domain Eukaryota; kingdom Viridiplantae; phylum Streptophyta; class Magnoliopsida; order Malvales; family Malvaceae; genus Corchorus; species Corchorus capsularis. The sequence continues at coordinate 53,937 of AWWV01012767.1, forward strand.
TTTGTCTTCTCCTCCTTCTTCTTCTCCTCCTTTGTTTCAACTCCCTTCCCAGTTTCTGTATTATTCGTATTTGTTCCACTATCTGCATTCTTTTTCTTCTTCTCAGTATCCTTCATCGGTTTATCATTATTCGAATTTGAACTTGAACTTGAACTTGAACTTGAATTGCTTCCACCATTCGTTTCCTTTTGTGGAGGTGGACTCACCTTCTCCGGTTCAGCTGACGGTTTCGAATCCTTCTTTTCTTCCGGAGGTGGAGTAGAAGAATCTGTTTTATTCAACGAATTTAGATCCACTTTCGATGGACTATCAGCTTTAGGATCCAATTTCTTTTCGCCCGGTGAAGCACTTGGCGACGAAGAATTCTAAAATCTCAAACATTAAATTACTTGTGTCAAATGTCAATACTAAATTCTTGACGAATAAAAATCAAAACCAAAAGAAAAAAAACAATTAGTAATAAATTAATTAAAAAATAGATAAACGACAGAGATAGATAGGTAGAAGAAAGAGAGACTTACGGGCGGCGCAGCGGCGGTGGTGTTGTCCTTTGTTGGAGATTCATCGGCCAAGTATCGAAGCTTCCAAAACGACGAAGCATTGGAAACATCGGCGAAGATTATAATCAAGAAAATCGTTATCGTAATTGTACTTGTATCCATCGCCCTCAATAAAATAAAAGCTAAAATTGCTTTTCTTTCTTGTAATTTTCTAAGCTTAAGATCTGAAACGATATAAAAAGAAAGAATTTCAGCCAGTGGACATGAGATTCCTCCAAACAGCAGCTGCTCCGTTGAATAAACGCATCTCCCAATCAAAATTAGAAAGTAGATACAGTAAAGTAACTAACTAGACAGAAATCAGAAGTCAAAACGGAAGAATTTCTTAAAATCTCAGCATCCAAAAGACGCCCAAAGCTTATTTTGGACGCAATTCGGTTGAAATAGAAAGAATAATTAAGAATTTTCGCAGATGTTTAATTGTTGGTTACTATTTCTTTTAGGGTTTTGAAGAAGTCGATGAAAAAATGAAAATTGAATTTTTGGAACGGTCAATTCAACGAGAAGACAAGATGCTCACTCACTGAGTCACTCGCTGAATTTTCTTTGTACCGTATAATACTATAACTATAATTATATCGTAATACGTACTTTCTTCAAAAAGTTTATGTACCACGTGCTAGTTAAGAAAATATTGTTAAATTAAGGTTGACTTTTCTTATTATTTTCACTTATGTGTGAAGTAGCAGGTGTTAAAAAAGGTAAAATCTCAAATTGGGGTCCGAGATTTCGAAAAATTCTCAAAAAAAGAAAATTTAACAATTATTGGACCAAGCACCCTGATTTTTTGAACATTGCGGCTGAGAATTGGAGTAAATATGTTTCTGGGAAACCTATGGTTAAATTGCACAACAAGTTGAAGAACTTGAAACCCATTCTTAGGGAGTTCAATGTTAAAAATTATGGAGGTTTATCTGATAAAGTGGCTGAGAAGAAGACTGTTGTTGCTACCCTACAACAAGAGATTTTATCTAATCCTAGTGAGGCTAAAATACTGGAGCATAAAGTAGTAAAGGAAGAGCTCAATGAATTACAAAAGGCTGAGGAGAGCTTTTATAGACAGAAGTCCAGAGTGCAATGGTTGAAAGAGGGGGATTCGAACACGGGTTTTTTTCATAAGACCATGAAGGTTAGACAGAATAGGAATACTATCAGACTCCTTTTGAGTGCTAATGGGGATAGATTGGAGAGTTATGAGCAGATAAAAACTGAAGCTGTGAACTACTTTAAAGATTTTCTTGGTAGGAAAGATTCTACAGTACAAGGTTGCTCAGTTGAATTCTTAGAAGAATTATTAAAAAATAAGTTTCTGCAGAGCAAGCACAACAGCTGATTGTTCCAATTATAGAGAAGGAGATTAAAG